>JAAEAF010000510.1:0-272943 GCA_011037195.1 Triatoma infestans
TCCAGGCGCCAATGACCATAGATGTTAACGCGCCTTAAATTAAAAAATAAATAAATAAATAATTGACAATTTTTACTTTAAATTTGGAGTTTTTAGTCAAAATAATAGTTGCTTTTAACGTGTTGGTGAGAGGTAACGTGTTGGTTCTCAAACCAAGCAAATAGTATCTGAATGATTACAATTTAGTCTACAAGGCAGAACAGCTTAGATCAAACCGAAATAAGATTTAATATCTATTGTAATTCCTCCAGAATCTCCCTGAAACAATTTTTTTTTTCTATAAAAAAGTTACAAATAAACATTTTTTATATCAGAGCAGTTATGATTAAAAGTTTAAAGAAAATAGTTGGAGCCGTTTTTCAGGAAAAATCCTAACTAATTTTCTTTAATCTTGGAATTCTAGTGATGCTGTTACATGAAGCTAGATATTTTATAGTTGGCAGAAAAGTGCGTTTGTAGTGAAGTGGCACTTGAAGAGGAAATCTGTATGTTGCAGCGACTCCACAACCCTCCAGAAACAATTTTTCTTTGAACAATGTTTCACATACAAGTAATACGACATTTTTCCTGACCGATTTTTCATTTTTTGATATATTTTAACTTTCTCTTACTCCTAGTAAGAGGAAATATTTGTTTTATATATATATTACATATATATTTTCTCTCTCTCTCTCACACACACACACACACTATAACTTTTATATATATAAATCTTTCACAGGAAAAAAATTCCTTACTCAGAGAAAATATGTAATCTCAATATATGTATTTCCGGTGAAACCCAAGTTCCAACACTTGTCCGAGCTCGCTAGTACTTCCTGTCACGCCAGTAAGCGGAAGTAAAAGAAAAAAACGTGTGTGAAACATTCACACTACTTACTCTTTCAGGCAATTTACATTGATTTATTATTTATTTAAACGGTTACCAACCAGTTACAAATTTCGTATATAGCGGAAATTGTACATAAATATATATACATCGGAAATATAATATAAAACTCTTACTTCCGGTAAGCTGATTTTTTTCAAACTTAGAATTGTGGCCCCATGTTTAATTATAAACGATTTAATCGTATAATAATTATATTGAAATGGTACTTTAGAGGAAAGTCTAAAGTCATCCTTCCCCTCCCCCCAGAACACCCAAATAAATTTTCTCGGGAAAATATTTCAAATAAAAGTTGTAGCTCTTTTTATGATTAGTTGAAATTTCAAGTTTAAAAGAAATCGTTTTATCCGTTTTGGAGTAAATTGCAAAAAATCACAAAGAAATAAGAACGAAAGTCTAAGATTCACCTTCTACTATTTTCCACTTCTTTTTTTTTGAAATTAATTCGATTTATACATTGATTTATTTATTGAAATTTGAAATAATAATAGTTTCAATTACTTTATTATTACTTTATTTTCTATTATGTTTATTAAGGACAATTGGAAGTGCCATTTCAACTGCAACAAATAAATGATTGATATTGACAAGAATGGTGTTATTACTGCCCATTATGGATCTCTAAAACAGATTAATTACTGCCTTCCACAGCTGTATAAATCTTGTGTCAAACCCTGACATAGACAAGAAATGGAATTATGAAATAGAAGTAACAAACATGTGAGTTGTTAGCCAATAATTAGAGGACTGAGGGAATGTTTAGAGAAGTATATAACCAGAACCCATTGCGACTTTTTTTAAAAAAATCTCTGGTGGCTGCTTGGGTTTAGACGTAAACTGTGGTCGTCTATAAAGGGTACAATGTGATTGGTGAGCCTGGTTGCTGCTGTGGCCAGGATCCAGTAATGGTTTATAGTTCTAGGGATGATGATGATGATGATGAATGATTTTAAGATATTAAGAAAAAAATACGTTTTACTTTCTCTTACTCCCTGGAAAGAGAAATATATGTTTTGAGGTCTCTCAAGTATAAAAAAAAAGAAAAAGTTGTTTAGCGAATAGTGTTTATGTGTAAGTATGTGTGAACAAAATATTTCAAAAACGAAATATCACAGGAAGGTCAAACTTGCTATTCCATTTTAGGTATACCGCATCTGTCACAAAGGTTTCTAGCAAAATCTATTAACCGGATATCCGATTTTAATGAATGTTTTTTTTCTCAGTATATTTGCAACATTTGAAAGAAGAAGAAGGAATAGAAAACCTGTTATCCCTTCCACGTCAATTTTAAAAATTCTCACCCCCCCCCAACATAAAGGCTAGAGTTATGTAAGTAGTAGATTCAAGCAAAAATTTAGCGTCACTCTAGTCGTGTAATAAATTTAATGAAAGATTGTAATATAATATTTTTTCGGTCTGGGTATAAAAAATATCCCTCAAATAGTAATTTGCAGTGCAAAAAAAAAATCGCTTAAAAAAAGTAGCGGAGATATTTGTGTAATCATAATAATCAACAAATTAAATTCCAAATGTCAATCGAAACAAATTAAAGTACATTAGCTATTTAGATAGCAGTGGGACAATGTCCTAATTAAATAGCTGATTACTTTTTTAAATAAATATCAATTGGAGGTTTAAATCAACAAGTTTATAAAGTAAATGGTATTTATTGTGAACATTCAGTGTTAACCGAACGATCAAAGTGCTCTCTTTATGGCTGAATTATTTTTATTTGTAAATTTGGCGGGATTTTTCTCTATCCTGAGGAACAATATAAAAAAAAGAAGTTAAAATTAGTGAATAGGCCTGAAAGTTTATCAAATTTCCGTCAAAATCCATCAATGCCGACTAGATAGTGGATCTCTAGGTTTTAGGAAGGTTATATTGAGATAGGTTAAATTGGTTGTATTAAGGGTGTAACAGTGGCAAATAATGATAGTTATTTTGTGCTAGTTTTGTGTTAGAATGTTTGTGCGTATGTTTGTGCGTGTATCTGTAGGTGTATATATATCTAGTTTAGTGCACGTTGCTCTGGTAGAACAGAGCGAGAGAGAGGGAGAGAGAGAGACTTAGTGATAGTATGAGAGAGGGAGAAAACAGAGAGAATTTGTGGTTTCCACTATCCAGCCGGGCAAATGGTGTAATGGTGTAATTACAGACTCCAAACTGTAGATAGCAGTACTATCATGGGCATGAACCTCCACCCCCCATCATCACTTTTCGGTCTCAACCACCGCCATTCAACACCGTATAGGTCTACGTATAAAGGGATTATCATAGGCACATAAACACGAAATTAAGTTTTACCATTGTACTTTTAACAGTTTATTATCATTAATTTTATACGTATTATCACCAAATCAACGTACAAATAAAATACACATAAAATTGTGGATTAGATCTGGAATTTTTACCCTTTTTTTTCTTTTACTTTCTCTTACTGCTGCAAGAGAAAGTATTGCGTTCGTGGCAAATTTTCTAAATTGAGTTTTCACCGGAAATAATGTTTTAAAGTTCCCTGAATACGAAAAAAAATGTATATAACGAATAGTTTGTACGTGTGGAGGGATTATGGCGAACAAAAAAATATCTGAACACCAAAATACTGCAGGAAGCTCAAATTTGATAGTCCATTTAGATAAATAATACCGCCTTTAACTTTAGAAATATGGCCGACTTCAATTAATTAACAGCTAGGAGGACCTAAACTAAAAACGACACTTGTGACACTTGTGACCTTCCACAGCACCCCATGAATTCCTAAAATAAGAATTTACTTATTTGGAAAAATGTTTCAAACCAAAATGAAAAGTTCAAGGAAGTGTCACTTCCGGTCAACCAATTTTCTTGTTCGTTTTGGCAACAAATTTTATTCTTATTACTATATATTATAGGTTGTAGGATAATGAATATAATGAAATGGCATTTCAGAGGAAAGCCGGATTGATTGGCTAAGGAGGCTTCCTGGAGTGCGAATATTAAATTAGAATTTCATAACAATCCCCGCTTATTTTTATAGAGAAAAGTGCCGGAACAGGCTCTGCTGAAATGGAATCAGAGATAGCAGGATTCTCATACTGGAGCTCTGACTAAGAAGTTTTCCCAAATGTTAGGAACAGGATAATAGTCAATTTAAAGGAAAGCTTCAAACAAAGTCGGGATCATGGTCATATCAGAACTTATCTGGAGAAGTTCCATATAATATCGGACGGGTCATGTCCGTGTGATAACGAGATCGAACAAACTATCGATCACTTGCTGCTTTTCTGCCCTTATTAAAGTCTCCGATGAGCGCCCTTATTAAGGGTGACTACAAAGGATGCTGTACAAACATTGGATTTTGGCTTGGTTTCACACCAAGACCTTATTTCTGCCTCTATAGGAAGAATTTTACAAATTTTGTAGAAAAATTGAATTTGATTTAACAAAGTTGGTGTGTTTTTAAATAATTAACATTGGATAGAGAAGAGAGCTTAGTTTTCATAGATATTCTCCATTTTTTTCACATTAAAAAAAATGAATATTCATATTGTTTTTTTATTATTATTATTTGTTTAAAATTCAATATAATTTGTTAATGTAAACTGGTATGAAGACCAGTGGTCTTCAAAGTGGAGTACGCGTACCCGAGGACGCGTACAGAAAGTGATATTTAGAGGTACGCCAAGTTTTCCTTCAAAATATACGTTTCCTGTATGTGTTTCCGGTCCGTATTCTGTCTAATTTTTCCTCCACCCGAAGAAGTAGGCTTACGATCACTTGCGATCATACAAGGAAAAATTCAAATTGCGGGTAGCAGGAAATTTAGCAGAAATTATATATTTATAATGGAAATTTAGCAAATTTTTCTGACATGTAAAAAATATGAGCTATTTATCTCATAAATATAGAGTTTATACGTATATTTCTCTAATTTATTGAACAAGTTTTATTTCAAGAGATTCATTTAGACTCAATATTCCTTCCAATTCCTTATCCGTATATGTATTCGAGAACCCAAAAACAATAGATTTTTGAACATGTGATAACGTTTTTTTTCCCCCCGACGCCATCCATGACTGTTCAGCCATTCTGCAACATGAGAGAAAGAACAACGTTACAATCCGAATTTAAAGAAAAATCTCTTCATAAATTGGTACAAGAATTGGAAACCGAATATCCAGATTTAGTAAGCACAGCAACGAATGCATTGTTATCATTTGGTTCTACAAACCTATGTAACGTAGTAACGTTTTCTGCAATGACAACAATTAAAACTAAATACAGGAATAAATTAGAGTTAGAACCAGATCTTCGAATTGCATTGCCAGATTTTTCCGATATCACTAAACAGATATAATCACATTGCTCACATTCTATATTACACAAATTCTAATTTTAAATGTAAATTTGAAATTGGATTTAAATTAGGTATGTATATTGATATTATTTAAGTAAATAAATAATAAATAATTTGATTTTTGAGTACGCACACACAAACACACATGATGCGTTATGTTATATAGGGGGTACAACTTATAATTATTTTCGTCTTAGGAGTATGCGAACAAAAAAGTTTGAAGACCACTGATGTAGACAAAAACCATTTAATGTAATTTGCTAGAGGAACTCATGTATTATGGGTCATATATGGGCAATAAATTCTCATGAGATGTTTGTACGGCAAGTGCTAGAGGTGTTTCTTTCTTTTTTTGTCTGAGGGGGGGTCATATTACTGCCGAGGCTTTTCCTTAAAATGGTATTCAAATTGTCAGCCCTTAAAATTATAATGAAATTATAGTGAGATGATATATTACATTTAATCCATATTTAACTAGTATATATGTAGGTACAGATCGGCAGATATCAATCGATAAAAAAAGAAGAAAAAATACAAACTCCTCCGTCTATTGCCGTACAAACATCTCATTATAATTTTACGGCCTGAGATTTAAATACCATTTTCATAAAAAATAAATTCTTCTATACAAGGAGTGCTGGTGAAGGAGAAAACACACACACACACAGGCCACTTAAAAAGAAATCACTTTTTCCAACTTAGAGGACCTCAAAGCTTGTATTTCCCGTGAGAACTCGATCTCAAAGATTTGTCACGATCGCAATACATCCTCTTAGAGAAAAATTTAAAAAAAGTTCACTTTAATTCAACTTAGGAGTAGGGTTCCTTCTTTTTTTTCATTAGCTTTTATTAAATTAAAAAAAAAAAAAATAAAGCAAAATGAAACAATAGAAATGATTAAAATAAATTTAGAAAACGAAGGGCAAAAAAACTCGAGTGAAAAAAAGAAGACAATAAAGAAGTGTTTAAACTGATTTTCCTCTTTCTCCACTTCTGGGGGAAGGATGGCAGTTAAAGCCACATCATCCTGGATTTAGACTGTGCAAAGAGTTAATATATTTCTCACAAACCCTTATATTAATCCTTCTACAGAGTGAGAGAGAAAGAGCGGGAGAATTTCCACCCGCAACTTTTTTTTGGACCATGAGATTCCAGCAGCTTCTCTCCCAGGATTTTCTCTTTCTTCTCTCATTCTACTGTTATCTGATAATTTCTTTTATACAATTTATATATATATATATATATATATATATAAACTGCGTTCAAGAAAAGTAAGGGAGATAGTAAGAGAGAGAGAAAGAGAAAATACCACTAAGGCAAGGATGGTGCGCCTTCTATAAAAAGTTCAATTTAAATGTAGCAACATCCCTTTAGTTCCGTTTTTGAGAGAGCACGTCTATTCTCCTGCTACTCACGAAGGCCTTCATTGCAGGTATCTTCTTTACATTTCTTTTTTCTTTCCCCCTTCCAATTCTGCCACTTTGTTTGCATTTTATATTAAAGTGGAAGAGAGAGAGAGTGCAAAGAAAGAAGAAAAAAAAAACATTAAAACTAATCTTACGTATATAATATAGTGTATTATTTAGTTAGTAAGTAGTAAGTTGATGTGAGTGAGACCTCTGTTGGCTGGGTCAGCGTTACATATCTTCTTTGCTCTTGGTTTTAAAAAAACCAGAAAATTGCCCACCAAACTGGTGTTGTGTGGTAGTTCTTTTTTTTATTTTAATCTAATTTTCCGTGCTAATATAGGATTATAATATTTTTAGCGTTGGTGGGGCTACACATATACACTGATTTAGACACGCACAGAGACTCACAAATATGTTCCGACAAAAAAGTTTTTCCCAAATGTCAGAAGCAGGATAATTTACTCGTGAGAAGAATAGGACGTGCTCTCTTAAAAAACGGAACTAAAAGTGATGTTACTCTACATTTAAATTGAACTTTTTACCAGAAGGCGCACCCACCATCCTTGCCCTTTTTACTCTATCAAAATACAGTCTTTTTACTTTCTCTTATTTCTCCTAGTAAGAGAAAGTATCGTAATCGTGTCAAATTTTTTATATAATAAAGTTTTCACCGGAAATATCCGTTTTGAGGTTTCCTGAGTATAAAAATGTGGTTTTTAGCAAATGGTCTCTGTGTATGAATATGTGTATGCGAACAGCATTGCTCAAAAATGAAATATCGCAGAAAGTTCAAACGTGAGTTTGAATATCACCATGGAATCCAACCGGTTTCTGTCAAAATTCCTCAACCGGAAGTACCACTTCACTGAATGGTTGTTTTCACTTTTTGTTTCAAACAAATTATTACTATACGTTTCTGTGAGAACTAAATAATTAATAATTTTGCCAGCTTGTCACAATATTATATTATAAATCTAAATAAAACTTATAATAAAATACATTTTTCTAGAAAGATATTATCTTTATCTCTACATTATCCCAATAATGATACAAGATTGAACTTATCTTTCTTTGATTATAGATATAAAATATATTTGCTGTAACATTAAAAGAAAAATTTTCTTTGGTAGAGAAAATGGTTCCATTAAAAGATTGAAGAATGGGGGGGGGGGCCTCAGAAAACTAATATAAAACATAAATATCATATATGATACTTGTTATTACTTTGTTCCATATTTTTCTTCCACCATTACTTCGACCTTTCACTACGTATTACAAACTAAAATAACATAAATACAACTATCAAAAACGTTCTCTCTATTACATATATATATTACAGTTTAATCCATATTAACTTAATATATATAATATATCTATATGTAGGTAGCGGATGCTAATATAGTATATGTATGTAGGTATAGATCGATAGATATCAATCGATAAAAAAAGAAGAAAAAATTTACAAAAAAATGTAAACTAAATTGTTTTTGTGGGCGGGGAAAACTAGCAGGTTTATTTATTCTTGTTCAAATTGCAACGTATTTCAAACCATTTTTCCAGGAAAACACTGATTGCTTGTACGATCCTGGAAAGTTTTAATCTTCATCTTTCCTTTAAATTGCGTTTTTAATATAGTTTATAATTTTAGGATTCTAGTGTTTTATACAATATTCAATACCCAGAATTCCATTTTTGAAGAAAATCCTGATAAGTGGAATTGGGATTTTATCAAAGAGGTTTCAGAGGTTCTTTAAAGGGGGGCTATATTCCAATTTCAACAGAAAAAAGTTATTTTATAGTAGGAATATGCAAACTCTAAACTGACATTATACGTTTTCTTGGATATTAATCAAGGCACTGTCAGTTTCCTTATAGACAGGTTGCTTCTTATAACCAAACAATCGAGAAATAAAAAGGATGGTTTCTTCACCATCTATATTTTTTACGTAATATTGAATGCAACTAATTATTTAGTAAAAATACCGTGTTTTAAGAAAATTATTTACTAAAATTAATTAATTAATGTTAAAATTAAAGTAAACAGTACTACTCCTGCATGTTTTTTTTATTAAAGGCTTATTTTCTTCTTTGCTGAGAGGTTTCATCAGATCAAAAACCAGTTTCTAGATCTTTTCTCCATATCTCTTTCGAAGAATATCTTCTTCCCACAATTTCCATTCATAC
The DNA here is from genome assembly GCA_011037195.1 of Triatoma infestans. Taxonomy (NCBI): domain Eukaryota; kingdom Metazoa; phylum Arthropoda; class Insecta; order Hemiptera; family Reduviidae; genus Triatoma; species Triatoma infestans. The sequence goes on from JAAEAF010000510.1 coordinate 8,822, forward strand.
GCTTCAGAATCTTCTATCTACAGTCCACGTTTATCTTGGACTGTTCCTTCTTCAGTCTTGGTCCAAACCAAGCAATTCTTTAGCTTTCTATTAATTGCGATACATTCTTCTGGGTATACATTCTCTGTCGTTCATTCTCATGTTTGATTTATCTCTTTATTAAGTTTTGAATATTCTGGCCGATATTCATTTCGTGAATAAACATATTGTCTTCAGTCATGTATCTCCAGCAATGATTCAGAACCAAACCCTCTATCCATTATGTATTTATGATTGTTTGATAATTTTTTTTTTTGTTATTACACTGTTTAACAAAAACATCTTGTTGATGGGTGAACGCCCGAAACCGGTCGATGACCACAAAAAGAAGCAGGCTATCACGGAAAATGTCTCTGATGCTTTCCAGCTCTGTGGAACCAACCTCCACAACAATTATGATTTTTTGTTTGTTTGTCCTAGTTTGGATATTACTTCTCCATAGAACTGAGTTCAACCCATGGCTATTCTTGCTCTGTTCTATTTCCCTTCTTGAAAGGCCATCTTTTTCCAAATAGCAGAATCTGTCTACACTTCAGATCTCCTCGCCTCTGCCCACTGCCAATCACATGCATTGGAAGGAAAATCAAACCCACTTAGCTATAGCCATTTACGTACAAATTGGAGGGAGGGAAGTTAGGCACTTTCTCTTGCTTTGTTATACAACCATTCATTCTGAATTATACAAGTAATGGTCTAATAATCAAGCCAACAACTATCCTGAAGGAACCTATTACAATCTGGGCAAAACATCATTTATCCAAAGCACTGGCGCAATCTCAACCCAAAGACTTTTATGTTTACTCTTCTAATTTTATTAACTGCTAGTTCTAATTCGTCCTTCCTCCTTCATACGTCGGGAAAACTGAAAAATTTATTCAATAAAGCGGGTAAATCCAATCGACCGATTTTGGCCAAAACCTTATTATCGCGTCCAACTAATGTAATCTAAATGAAATAGCAACTTTCAGCTGTGTGCAATTTTTCCATTTTTGAGTTTCTCTTACAGCATTAAGAGAAAGTAAAAAAAACAAAACAAAAAAGACCATTCCAAATATGATATCGTTCTTGTGAAAGAAGCTGTCGTCTTACTTACTGTTGGCAGGAATTTGTAATTGATTCGTTCTTTATATTCCACTCTCGATGAACTCTATTCGAAAAGAGTTTTATTCCAGTTGGTTGTTGGTAGATTTTATTTTTTCCCTGGCTTAGTCTGTGAATTATTGACGTAAAGCTTCTTTATTCTTTGAATTTAGAATATTTCAAATAAAGTAAAAAAGAAATACTGCTTGAAACTGTAAAATTTGATTGGTCGGAAACAAGTAGAACAATGGGTATTATTCTGTTTCCGTTTCCCGTTTGAATGCATAAAACAGTATGAGGACTAGAAAAGGTACTTGTAATAAAACTGAAGGGAAGAATATAAATAAATAAAAAATAAAACTAAAGAAAACAAATAGGGGTAAAAGCTAAACTTTATATTGGAAGAGTAATCTTTGAAAACAGCAACAGTCTGCCGGTTCGGTAAATCCTTTTTTTTTTTCATATTATTTCCTTGAGGTTCTTTTGTATCAACTTTCTGAAGATTGTTTGCAGTAAGTTCTAGTTTTTACAGTTACAGCGAATTATATCCCAACGTCGATGTAATTTACAACTAACGCTATTACCACTAACGCTATTAGCACTAAAAACAAATCTAACATAAAAATCTGGCTCTAATCGAACTCACACTGGATTTCTTTTTATTGGGATTCTTAACATTGTAATTGATAGATTTACTACAAAAAGTTATAAAACTTTTCTCCCAATTATGTTCATTAAATATGTTTGGAATAAAAGTGGTGGAAGAAAATCATAAAGATTCCGGAACAAAGAGATCATCATCCGGTTCGCAGATGATGTTTTATCGAAACATTCTTGTAGTTAGAGTGGCTAATTACAGTACTGGACAACGATATATTTTTCTTACTACGATAATATGCTTTATTACTTTTTCTCATTGCTGGTAACGACCTTGTCAAATCATTGATATCAAATTTTACCGGTCTATATTTCCCACATTTATGTTTGAAGTAAAATTTAATTATATTGTCTTAATTTATAATTTTAAAGAAAATTTATTAATTAGTATTGAAATGATTGTAAAAAGTCAAAGCGTGTGACTGTTTAATACTAGATCTTTTTTTTTGTTTTTCTTTGAAAAGGAAGTGAAGAGGAGGAAAATGAAAAATGAAGCCGGAAATAAGGAAAATGAAGAAGGTAATATAAATTTACGGAATGAGACAAAGTTATGACAGAAAAAATGAAGAGACATATAAAAAAAGAAAATAGCCTATTATCAAGCAATAATAAAGTCGTAAACAAGAATGGTTTGGGAAAACTCCGTATTCTTTAAACATAAATATTATTTAGAGTAAAAGAAAAAAAAAATTTCTTATGGCAAGGAGCGAAGGAGCTAGGAAAATGCCAAAATAAAGGAAGAATGAAAAAGCCGTTTATTTCATTCTGGCATTGGTTTATTTTGGCGGGGGTGTGCGAACAGAACAGGGGTACCACAATCTCATTACGTACTTGTACGCACTAAAATATCCCCCTTGTTTTTTTTGTTTTTTCTATAGAATAAATCATCCCTACCACCACCACTGCCTGACTAGATTGTTCTTGACTGTTGTACAACAACATGTTCTCCATTCCTTTCCACTACAGGGAGACAATATACCCAAACTTTCTCCAATTTCTCTTACAATCCCGCTCACTCTCTCGACTTTTCCAGTGAAAACATTCGTATAAACTTTAAAACCCCTATGTAACATTACAAGCCTTTCTGAGTTGTATAAATAACAGTTCCCGGTTGTTTTTATTTTTTTTCTATTTACTTATCTTCCCCCCCCTCCCAGTTTTTCTATTCGAGAAGAAGAGAAAGTAACAGTATATGTGTGTATAAATGAAATAATAAGATTCTTACTATTACATCCTAAATTTATATTCAACGCATATAATGTCATAATGTATGTGTGTTTTTTGGACCACATTTTTATGGCCAGCCCACTAAACCTTGTACAGTTGCAATTTGAGTAAGAAAATTTCATGACTAGGGTGAAAGAAAAGTGTATGAGTGGTTTCACACCAAATTTTTGTTTTGTTTTTGCCCCGAGTAAGGTGCCAGAGGGAAGCATGTGGGGACAATAAAAAAATCAGTTGGAGTGGTATAGTCACTCTAGTTTTGGCTAGTTTAATAATATTACATCATTATGTACATATTAAAATATTGTTAGAGAGAAGTGTAGACTTGTATTTAAAATGTAAATTAATACAGAAGACGAGAAAAGGTGTGCGGTAAGGTCATTCAAATTATATTATCCCCACCAGCTCTACTATCGTCTCTATAAATCTGTTAATACTTTATTATGATCATTTAATGATAAATAATTTAAAGTTATTAATTCCACCGCAGGTAGCATGATGGTAGACTAATTCAGTCTGGCGTACTTTATTCATGAGTAGTGTGTGTATATACATATCTGGGCACACATACAAGCTAGTTAACATATACTTGTCGCTTTCTGCCACCCACTTTCTCACCAACCATATTTAACCTTCTCTAGAACCTTCTGAGAATTCCGTCCGAACATAACCTAATTTAATATAATATTTATTAACTAGGACTACCTTGGCCGGGACACCGGGGGCAGCTGAGGGCAAGAGTGTAGAGTAAGCGGTCGTAAATATTACACCATAAGTAAATTGCATTTACATAAATTGTTTATTTAAATATTTAAACTAATAAAGTTTAATTCACTTTTGAAACATGACGACTCAAGGTCGAATATAAGATATTCCCAAAACACCTTCTCCCCCCCCATCTCTTTCGAGTCATCAAATATGTAACATGTAAGGAAATGTTCATTTGGATAATTCTAGATAACATATTCTATTATTTATGTAGAAGATCTAATGTACACTATTGGACCTTTGCGCAGTCATTAAATAACCGTTGATTATTTAATAAAATGTCACAAACTGTGATGCGTTGTTTTTTTTTCTAGAGAAAACGACTTCCTTAAAATTTTCTTATCAAAGGAAAGTTGTGAATGCCTAATTAATTTTATTTGTTAAGGAAACCTCAAAAAACTAGAAATAATTTCGAAGAGAAAGCAGTTTGCATCCCACCTTCTTTATAAGAATAGCAAGATGGCATTTTTTCGGACATTTACATTAATTATTCAGATTTCAAGCGATGGACAATGTTTACGTTCAATGCGCAACAAGTGAAAATGTATAAAATATTTTTAAAAGTCTAAATGGTAAAAGATTAAATTCTCTGTTTAAATCTGGTTACTTTCATTGAATTTATTTATTTACAATATTTAATACTAAATATTTGCTTACCAGGACTAGAGCGACAGAGTTTTGCTCAATAGCAAAATAGAATGTTTCTTGTAGACTTGCAATAAAATACTCGAACACTAGTATGCTAACTGCTGTATGCTTTTGAAGGTTCCTGTTACAGGTTTTCCCTCTGATAGAATGTTGAAGACATTTGTTTTCGAGCATTCTTACAGTGTTAGGTTACCCTCTAGGGAAGATTGGTCAAGATTGGGTCCATCTGGCATGATACCTGATAATTACTTCCGGTGTTACACGGACGGTTCCAGAATGGATGGTAGGTCTGGAGCTGCGATCTATTTTGAGACCGGAGATCATTTGACAGTATCTCTTGGTGAATGGACCACGGTCTTCCAGACTGAGGTTTATGCTATTCTTTCTTGTGTTTTGGATGAGAGGGTACGTAACACTAACTTAAAAGGTGTTTGTATCTGCTCGGACAGCCAAGCTGCGTTGAAGGTTCATGTGTCTTCACTTCCAGGTTGGTGTTAAATGTTCTAAAAGACTGGAAGAGCTTTCTTCTCTGAAGGATGTGCTTCTAGATGGGTGCCAGGTCACATGGAATTTTTGGAAATGAGCAGGTGGATAGGTTTGCCAAATTAGGCGCCTCTCTTCCTTTCATTGGTCCCGACCCTGCTGTTGGCGTGTTTTCTGGCACATGTCTGTCAGGCTTCCAGACATGGACAGCTTCACAGCATTCATCCTTATGGATGAGCTCAGTTGGTTTTCGGCAGTCCAAAATGCTCATCGGGGTCCGGACAAGGCCATTAGTGAGACGTTGCTGTGTTTTTCATGGAGCTCTCTCAGGCATCTGGTTGGATCTCTTACTGGACATTGTGGTTTAAGGAGACATCTCTACATAATGGGGCTCATGCCGGATCCATTTTGTAGAGTCTGTGAGACAGAGGAGGAACCACCCATCCATCTTATGACTGATTGCTTGGGTTGTGAGGAAATTAGGTTCAGGACCTTTGGTCGGAATAGGATATCTGTGGAAGAGCTTAGGCTATTTCCGCTTAAGGTTATTGTCCGATTTATTCGGACTGCGGTGATCCGGGTCTGGATTTTTGTTATAGACGGCTTGTTGTTGTTTTTCTTGGGGTAGCTATATGGGCCTAGTGAGGCTTTGGATAGCATAGGGTTTCCCTCCCCACAGAAAAATAATAATAATGCAAACTGCTGTAATAGAATCCGAATCATTAAGATTGATTCGTGGGACCTAAGAGAACCTAATCACTAATCACTCCCTACCTACACCAAACTAAGAAGGGACTATTCCATATAAACAGAGGCGAGCCAGCTCTACAGGAGAACTGTTATCGACACCAGTCAGTCAACATCATTCTACTTTCTATTGTCAGCCGGTCTATCTCTCGCTCTTAATTATTCTCTAGCTACCTTACTCTCAAATATCATACATACTACCAGTATAAAGTCCTTACAGTTTGTATATTTTGTGTTAATTACAACAATGTTCAGTGCATCTACAACTTTATTTCTTACCCTCCTAAATTCTCTGTAAATCTCTCTCCTCTATATCTACCACACTATTATTTAATAATAGTTTTTCTTCTCTTTCTCCTCTTTTGCAAAAAATTGGTGCGTTTGGCAACGTGGAAAACTCCAGTATATCAACTTGTGAAGCTGTTTGCGCCTTAGAACGGTTCCACTTCACATTTACCATTATTGCCAGATTTTCCTAGATGGCTTTTATCCGGTGTTACTTGTTTTAAGATCCCGCGTTCAATTAGCGGATTTTAAAGATTATGCATTTCTCTTTCTTTCGCATCACTCTGTATGTGTGTGTGTGTGTTAAAGGGTGAATGAGAAAGAGAGAAATAAAATTATACAAAAAATTATCACAAGAAAATTCAAATTGTTGATACGAAGACAGTTTTTTTTTTCTCGATGAATTGAGCATAGTTGGAAAAGTTGATTTGTCAATTGGCCTTTATTGATTTTAGAATTGCTAACCACTTAAAGCCTTAGTCTAGGCTTAGGTCCCGCGCCATTAGGCACCCGAATTACAATAATGATAATAATAAAGCCTTAGTCCATTTAAAACTTTAAATTCAGCAAAAAAAGGAATAAAAGAGGGCAAATGTAAGATTTTGATTTAAGTAGCTCAAAACACATTGTAACTGCTTTTAAAGAATTATTCGTTCTCGTTGTATAAATTTTGTATCAAAAAACAAAGATACAAGTTCTTTATAATAAAAAAGTAATTAACAGAGATAATTATTTATTAAAAAGCAAAAAAAGGAAAAATTACAAATGAAATCAAATGGAAAAACTTTTAATAGCAGAAAGTGTTGTTCCATTTTATTGATATATATCAAATGTAATGGTGTGTGATTGTTAGTAACAAATAAAAAGGTTCCTCCTAATAGTAGAGCCGCTAGAGATTGTGGAACAGCGTTTTAGCCCCGCTTTTCCATTTGTAAACCAAGTTCTTAGCCAGTTTTTGGTTCTAGAATCGGTATGGGTATAACCAGAGTGAATATAAAGGTCAGGGTTTAGCCCAGCCCTTACTAACCTAGAGTGGCCTAAAACACTAATACAAAATACTGAGTTGGGAATGGTTTTTTTTCTGTTGGCGTGTGTGTGTGTGTGTTTGTGTGTGTACGCGTGTGTGTGTGTTGTGGAGTCATGGATGGTTGGTTAAAAGAATCGTAACAGCTAAAAACACCCCTTACTTCTTCACTTACCTTCCCTCCTTCACTTCTAAATCCCACCTCACAACAGATTACGGTATATATACTACCATTACTAAGCCCAACTCGTTTTTCTCTCCTTCATTCGACCTCTTCCCACAAAAATACTTCTGCGGCTTATCTCGATATACAGACTCATACACACACCCAAACACAATGATACCATTCTTACCTGCTCAGCTAGACCATGTCCAGTGTGTTGGTCGTCTGTTAATTAAAAACTACCACAAAACAAAAACACTAGATAATTATTTGTTAATGATTTTATAAACTATATATATATATATATAAAATATTAACTGAATATTGTAAATTTATATATTTATTGGCTTAACCATGATGGTCGTCCTCATATTCCCTTTATGTATACTTCATCAGGTATTATTTAAAAAAGAATCTGGTAGATTAATTATCTTGAAGTTGTTGTGGTTGGATCCGCAGAGCTGAAAAACGTTAGAGTTATTTTTTCCGTGATAATCTGCTTTTCAACCACTAGTTTCGAGCGTTCGCCCATCATCAGGATGGCTTGATAAAACAGTGTGATAGCAGTGGCTTGCAAAGATTATCACACTGTTTTATCAAGACATCCTAATGATTTTAAACAATGAACGAACGTCCAAAAAGTGATTGATGATCACAAAATAAAACAGGCTATCGGAGGGGGAAGACAATTTATTGAAATTTTCTTGAAAATTGGAATGTTTGCTTCAACTTACACCTAGTATGAGCATGAGTAAAAAGAGAGTAAAAACATGTTTTACTGGATTATTTTTATTCAAGGGAGGGAAGGGCAAAACCCTGCAATATCCAAAGCCTCCATGGGCCCATATAGCTGCCCCAACGCTCCATAACCTTGAAAGGACATAGCCTAAGCTCTTCTACTGACATCCTATTCCGGCCAAAGGTCCTGAACCTAATCTTCTCATAGTCCTTCACAATCGGTCGTGCGATGTATAGATTTAGCGAATAGTTTTTATGTGTTTGTGTTTGAACAAAATATCTGAAATGCAAAAAGTCATAGGAAGCTGAAACTTGGTATTCCGTTTAGGCACTACCATCGCATCTGACACCAAGATTTCGGACAAAGTCATCAACCGGAAGGACAACTTTATTGAATAATTTTTTTTTCACTTTTTCGCGATGTTGGATTTTCTTTAAACTGAATATAATAACTGCATACATACATACATATAACTTTCATTTCAATCATTTTCTCGGGAAAATTGATTTTTTAGGGAGGATTCTATGGGGCAATAGCGTATTATGCTTTTCTCTAAAGTGTCACTTCAGTACAATTTATGGCGTTTTGAAACTATATAATATTATTATACATTAGAAGCACTGGTAGCATTCCAAATTTGAAGGAAATTGATGAACCGGAAGTGCGATTTTACAGATCAGGTTTTTGAGTTTTTTTTGGAATTTTCGCGAAAACGACTATAACAATTTTCTTTAAATTTGAAATAATCAGTGCAAAGGTTTGTTTTTTTTTTTTGAGGGGTTTTAAGGGCCTCGACGTTAATATTTAAAATTACTCTACATTGTTTTGAGACAGAGCGAGTCCAGAAAGTGCACTCAGATATATTATAACTCCCACCACCTTTTTTTATGGTCAGCTCATCTAAACTTTTGTAGACAATGGAATTTTAAAGAATTTTTATTTTTTTTTCGAAATTGTATTAGTTGGCGTAACCAAAAAATCGCACCAATTTTTTTTTTTTAACTTTTAGTTCGCTTTATTATCAATTATAAGTATGGGTGGTGAGGGATTATACTTATTGCTTTTTCCGGGCATTAAGGCATATCTGTAAGTGACATATACTAACCTCACGCTAAACCAAATATCAAGTTTGAGCGCCTTACGATTTTTTCGCTTTTGTGATATTTTGTTCACACACGCACAAAGACGATTCGATGAAAACATTTTTTTCGTATTCTTGGGACCTCAAAACATGTATTTCCGGTAAAAATACAATTTCGAAAATTTGACAAGAACGCAGTAACTTCTCTTGCAGAATAAGAAAAAAAAAATCAATTTTCTCTTGAATGCATTCTATAAGCTATTATTGTAAATGCAGTATATAACATTGTTAGATTTATGTATTTTATACAACGTTATGTAGTATAATATAATTGCAAAAGCAAGTATTAATTGTAGATAGAATTTATTATATACATTAGGATGTAAATTCTGAATATTTAGTGATGGGTGAGTGGTGAGAGGCAGTATGTGTGTGTACGTGTGTCTATGTACACAATGGCTAAATTTTGGTGTATTATAACAGAGAACAACATTTTAATTGAATTATATACTTTTATTTAATAATATATAACGCTCAGTTTTATTATTCGTATTAATATTTATTATGATAATTACGTATATTACTGGTAATATTGTTATTAATTTTATAAACAATAAATGCATTAATTAAATTAAATGTTAAATTAACGAGGTATCTATTAAGAGAAACAAAATTAATAATGAATATTTTCTATTCAGTTCAAAATATTATTTTTTTAAAAATTTGGTGTGAAACACTTACACGACTTTCTCTTACCCCTGTTATTTTTTTGTCCCTAATTTATGGCGTCCCTAAACATCTATGGTCTTTGGCGCCCGGACCTTTTTCAATGCACTGCCGGCCTCTGGACAGTGTTCTCTCGTTTACAGACAACACTGTCTGTTACCGAACAGTGAGCTGTAGAGGCTCCTAGGAACCAAAAAAAACTAAAGGGCCACAGTGGACTAGAACCCGGACCTCCGCGTGAGGGTCCAACGCACTACCACTGAGCTAATCCATTCTCTCTTACTCCTGTTAGTATTACATTATGTATTGCATAAAATGACAAATTTTCTTTATTCTTCCAATAACATAAATATAGAGGTAGTGAGAGGGAGAATACCAACCTACTAACCCAAGTAGGTCAGGAAGTGAAGAGCGCGCCAATAACTTGGAACCAATATTTGAAATTGAATGCCACAAAATTCCGCAAAATTATCTGCAATCAACTTTTTTGAGTGGAAAAACGTTTCAAGGAGAAATAATATGTTTATATCTTCAACAACGTCGATATAAAAAAAAACTATTTTTTTATTATTCTTATAAGAAGCTTAGTCGTTCTCCGTCGATGTTAACGCCATAATGCTCCCAGCAACAATTTTTAAATGCTTGCTCTAACACACAACCAAATAGCTTGGCTGACGGCACATCTTCCTGCCTGAGACTCCTTTTTAATTGTACATATTAAGAGACTAAGAGAACGACTAAATGTAATTAAATTTGCTGATGATATTGTTCTTATTGGAAAATCTCAATGACGAAATAGTAAATATGATGATTGATTTGATAAGGGAAGCAGGTAATATAGGAACTAAAAGTAAATCCTCAGAAAACTAAGATAATGAAGATAAATTATGAGGAGCAAGTGAAAATTGAAGTAATAAGGAAAAAATAGAAGAAACAAAAGAGTTTAATTATTTAGGCCAAATGATTAATTATTTAGACCAGAAGAAGGAATAAATAAAGAAACAAGTAGACGAATAGGGATAGGATGGAGAGCCTATAATAAATATAGAAAACTCTTAAGGTAGAGATGGAAAGTAAGATAAAATTATGGAACTCTGTGGTGAGGCCTACACTAATTTATGCTTCTGAAATCTGGCCAATAACACAGTACAATTTAGAAAGGTTAAGAAGAATGGAGAGAAGTATGTTAAAAATAAGCATAAAAGATAAAAAAAGTAATGCATGGATATGGAAGAGAACAGGCATGGAAGATATAGGAAGGGTAATAGCAAAGAAGAAATGGAAATGGGCCGGCCACTTAGTAAGAAGTGCGGATCAGAGGTGGACTAAAAAAGTGTTAGACTGGAGACCAATGGAAATGAGAAGGAAAAGAGGTCGACCAAGAACCAAGTGGGACTCAGAAATGAAGAAGGTATGTGGAGGTGAGACTTGGAGAAGAGTGACTCTAGATCGGACTGAGTGGAAGAGGCTGGGCTGTCTGATGTTTATATTGAAGCCTGGTTGCCAAAAGAATAGGATACTGTTAATTGGAAATGATATTTTTTGTTTTTGTTTTACATTTAATTTGATTTATTTACTTTCCATTTTTCCTTAAAAGATTAGTTTTATTTGATGAAAAAGATTTAATATTTTGTTTTTTAATTAAACACAACTCAATCGCCCCGAGGGTGGCCACAGCCTAAGGCTGAGTTGAATACTAGTTATATGTGTAATCTTTTGGTATTTATATTATGTTATTTATCTGTATTAACTGATATTTAATAAAATGGTTTATTTATTTATTTATTAATTAGATGCTTAATTTTAATATTATTATTTAACAATTTATTTTCCATAGTTTTAAATATAAATACACAAAAAATAAAATGCATGATAATTCATAATAGGTATTTTTTCAGTATTCCGGATTATTTAGTTTAATACTTTCTCCATCTCAAATTTATCTTATTCTATCTACCTTCTCTTATAATAGCCAATTTACAACCATTTCAAATTTATTTATTATATACTTGCTTTTATTTGTTGCTTCTATTTATTTAGTATTTATATATTTCTTATTCTTTTTTTTTTATATCTTATATTTATAATGCTTACTTTGCAAATTTCCTATCACTCTTTCGTCTTAGAAAGTACCATGAAATAACATCTCAGCAATATGTACACTTACTCTTTTGAACACAATTTTTAAATTACTTAATTTCTATAATTTTTCCTTAGATCAATTTTATTTCAAATTTCATTTTTCCTCATTATTTTTCTTTATTTCTTGCACGTGCACACACACATATTAATATTATATCCCCTCTCACCGCCATACAAACAATCAACCATTAAAATCTTGAAAGTTAGTCTGTTTACTACACAAACTTGATAACTATATTTGGACGATAGATGAGAATCTGAAAGCGAATCCGAACCAAAGCCACGGGGGACAAAATCCCAGATGTCATCCAACACTGCCGATTCAACTGTAATATTCAACCCAATCACTTTTATTTGAATCAATTTTGCCCAGAAAAGTTGATTTTTGGGGAGAAGCAACTACCTTAAGTTTTCTGTAAAGTGCCAGTTCGACGTAACGTATGGTTTTATCACATATATATATTTTTCTTTTTTATTATTTTTTCCTTCTACGTCTGGTCTTTTAAGGCAAAGCTGCCATATAACCCTTGACATGTTCGTCTATTTGTCGCAGTCAGGAGTAAAGGAAGATCTTACTCCTCTAGCTGAGAACATTTGTGAAGTTGCTCAAAAATCATTGGAGCTTGGTCACACAGAGTACAAGTTGGGGTTTTCCTAACTCCTATCCGATCAGATGGAAGTTGAGGTAGTCATGTTCATTCACTCTGAAACATGCTACTGTATCTCTTCTTGGTAAAGTGGATGGTACGCGGTTTCCCTTATCCACCAGAACTGTATCAGCTGCCAGTACACTCTTTCTGCGCTTTCATACTGTTCCTTTCCGACTAATCCTTTTGCAGTAAAGGTAAGCGGACGAATTGGCTGTGTCATTTGTGCTCCATTTTTCGGCAAACTGTTCAGCTTTTTCATTTCCCGGAATTCCACAATGGGAGGGGATCCATTGGAGAGTAACTTCATTTTCTGAATTTATTAAATTGCGTATGGGAGGGCGATTTTCGTTTATTTTATTATGGAAGTTGTGATTTCTTGTTGCAGGTGATTTTTTTTTAAGTATCGTAGTTGAGTAATTATGGGGTGAATTGTATTGGACTGTATGGGCTGGAGTTTATTTAAGAGTTGGTTCATTTGAGTTGTACTCCTTAAGTCCAAATTAGTCGTAATGTTGGCTTTAAGTGAATGTATGTCGAATATTGTATGAAAAAATTCAGACTTTTTTTTTATCAAGTTGCAGTAAGCGCTGTGGATAGTGGATTGTGGAGGAAAAGGGAAACTTACGACCGATGTGAATTATTTATAAGTTATTGCTGAAATATTAAAATATGTATTTTACGAACATGATAGCTCTAAGGCTGGGAGCTGGCACACGACAACAGCAGGACGATTATCATAGCCTGCTGAACATTATCGGAATATAAATAGCAAGCACGAGATAGAGAGAGAGTGTGTGAGGCAAACAAGAGAGAGAGAAGAGTGAAAGGACAGACAAACGGTGATTAAGATGGGCTAATACAAAGGGGTGCGACCAATATGAGGATGTGAACAAAATTGGGCCAGCAATTTCCCACCCAACATGATGGTGAGCTAGGGACGTGTTTGGGAACCCAACATAGTATCCATTGAGGTGGTAAAGTGTAGTGTGTGAGTAGTTGTACATGGAGCTAGTGCTGGGTTTCAACGGGTTACATTGTATATCCGGGAGGTTTATCCGTTCTTCCTTTCCCCTATCCAAAAGTACACGGGGCCTATGTCAGTGTTGCATGTGCAATACAACAGAGGACTGAACACTAACACAAAGTAACCCCATCAATACTAGACACACACATCTTCACACTATGTAGGTTAAACAGGCTGAGAGAGACCTGTGAAAGCTCCATATAGTGGCATTCATTCTAACACACTCACACAACAAACACGCTTCCCCTTCTCTTCATCACTATCTCTGTTCCCCAGGGAGGCGGCGGCCACATAACTCACTCTGCCTATTATTCACACTACGTCCACACTAACCTCACTGGAAAATACCCGTTCATATACAAGTACATACCCGGCACAAGAGCCATAGACCCTGGTTCTCCATACTAACCCAAATACCCAGCCACCACCATCATGCCGCCATAGCTGTCTTCTATACCCATCTATATATGGATATATATATATATATATATCAGCATGATTTTAGGTGTGTTCATGTTCACACTATGTAGAACGGGGGGGGGGGGGATGTGAACCAGTTTGGATGGAACAACAGCATTGGGATATACTGGAGATAATGAGACATAGAATGTGAACAACACCAGAGGGCGGTAGTGCTACGAGGCCAGAATAATAGAACGGCGCCGGTAACCAACTGACCGGGTAGTCATTTATAAATGTTACAATTTTCCGGAGCCCACATACATTATCTTTGGGATACTAGTTTACATCCCTTTTCAAAATAAGGATTAACAGGGTTTTTGTTTTGTTTTTATTCGCTAAACGAGCACTTTAGTAAAAGATAAAAAAATCTGGCGTACAACAATCAAACGATTTTCTCTCAGTGCTCTTAATTCAATTTATTATTGTAATTAAATATAGAGGTGGTGGGGGAATAAGTATCTAGGTGGGAGATAGTAGAAATGTGATAACAATACAGTCCACTAGGCAGAGCCACATAACACTGAACAACCAAATAACATTTGAAATTGAACGACATAAATGCCACAGAAAAGTCCCTAGAAAAATCAAATGTTTCAAACAAACGTGATACGTTTATATATCTGGACAGTTAGCACAACAAATGTAAAGTAAATTACTAAGATCGTTGTCAAGAAAATCTACAAAAACTCAAAACTTATTCTGTGAAGTTGTACTTCCGGTTAACTGATGATTTTCAAATGTGGGCAAAGTTGGGCCGATTGCCATATGTATTTGGCTGCAGGCAAGACACGCCGTCGGCAATGTATTAGATTCCAATCTACTACCACTATGGAATCCAAAAAGATATTTTTTGGGTAAACTAGAACTTTCCGGAACATGCGCGTGTATGAGTCTGAACCGCATTATTCAATCGCAGGTTTATAACATGTGATATTCTATTCAGATATACTAGGGGCATAAGTTTAATTTTTCCTCTAAATTACCACTTGAGTATAATGTATGATTCCACTACTGTTTTTTTTTGTTTTTTCGTAAAATTCTAGAATTAATTTCTATACATAAGAAATATTGGTAGAATTCCTAAGTGGAAGAAAATCACTTAATCGGATTTGCAGAATCTATTACAGAATATATGTTTGACTTTTTTGGAATTTTCTCAAAAACGACTATAATGATTTTCTTTAAAGTTGGAAAGGTGATTGCACTGATATAGACCTATCACTTTTATTTGGAACATGTTTCCGAAAAAGATTGATTTTAGATAATTCTGCGGAATTTCAAATGCTGGTGGCGTTAAATTTCAAATGTTACATGGAGTCTGTTATGTTGTTGGCGCTCTCTTCTGGACAATACTTTAATCTAGAGGCAGCGGTCGGCAACCTTTTAGATATTGCGGACCACTAAGTTCGCAATTTAAAATTTCGCTGACCACTAACATAATTTTTAAAGGTACGAATTAATACGAGCATTGAGTATGATATACATATTATATATTAATTTATATATTATTTATTTATATATTAATAATTTTTATTTCAACACAAAAATAATAATAAGTAATAAATACGTATTTGTTACGTTTTATATGTGTAATTATAAACAACTATATCACGGATTTTTCCGTAATAGCCTGATACTTTTTGTGGTCATTAAAATTATTGCACGAAAAAGAAACGAACAACACCCTCAACTTCTTAGACATAAAACTCACAAGAAACGATAGTAAACTGGAATACGAAATACACAGAAAACCAAACAACACCGATACAATCATAACCATACAATTCCAACCATTCTACCCAACACAAACTGGGTGCACTGAGACATGTGACGAACAGACTTAAATAACTAAGAACAATTGGTACAGTAAGAATATCTGTTAATAAACTACTAAAAAACGAAACACATCACCGGAATAGGACTGACAAAGAAACAACAGACAAATTTGCCACAGACATTCACATACATCGGAAACCACACGTTCAAACTTACAAACTTTTTTAAAAAACTGGCCATTAAGATACCTTTCAGAACTACAATAAATTAGGCAAGAAAATCCGCACCCTACTATTGACGTATATAACAGCCATGGGGTTTATGAATTGGCTGTAGCGACATTAACGTTGGCCAGTCAGGCAGAAAAATCAGGGAACGATTCGCCGAACACATCAGATCATACAAGTACAACAAAATTGACTTAAATTATGCCAATCACTTAAACATGAAGAAACACAAGCCCGACGACATCTCCACCACTATAAAATTAATACATCCAGGCAAAAAAGGATGACGACTGGACATACTAGAACAACTTAAAATATATTAACACAATACACAAATCCTTACAAACGAACAGACAAAATTCGCAAGTGAACCACTATTCAAAACCATCTTCCCATAATAACAATAGAAAACGCAATAAATAATACACAACTCATCTGGACCAAAATAGTTTACAAGTCTTAAAAACTAAACAGATTTTAGTTTTAGTTTTAGTTTAAATCTGCTAATTTGTAAGTCTGTACGTACGAATCAAACAGCTTTTAAGTTGAGGGTTTCACACCAGAAACAGTTTTTTTTTTTGTTTTTTCTAATGTTGCTTACGTAAATGAGAACCATTTAACTTTCCATACAAAAAGGGCCTCAAAATGTCTGGAGAAAACCCAATTTCCCTACGGAGAAAATGTGACATCGCAATGCTTCTCTTAACAAGGTTCTGACTTTTTTTGTTTGAATTTTTTGTCCATAATCTTTGAACATAACACCTACGCTTAGTAAATACTGAGACAGTGAAAATACAAGCTCACTATCTCTTGGAAAATAACCAATTAAAGCGGTAAACATTTTTCCTTGTATTAAGGATTAACTAAATGTAGCCAGTAATGAGAGTATTAACCTGGAAAAGATCAGTGGCATCAGCAAACAGGGATTACGAGGACCTATAGTTAGGTGACACTAATACCTACCCCAATTAACTATGGTTTTTGTCGGCTTAACACTTAAAATTCCTTCTTACTTTCTTTTTTTTGCTCTCATTTTTCTATAATACGGGATATTTTAGATTCTTTTATTTCTTAAAACAACTGCTGAAACACCAAAACGTGATCTGCAATATTGACTGAATCTTTAATTGAATCTTGAATTTAAATAAAAACACACACACAAACACAAAATTTAGTGTGAAACACTCACACTACTTTCTCCTGTGGTTCTTATAGGCCTTTATGACAAATTGTTCATGTTTACTTAATATTTAGTTGCCTTTAACGTGAAACATCTGGAAGAACCTATAGTGTAGTGACTGGCACTTTACTAAATAGTGGGACGTCTCAGCTTTCTCAGAATACCCTGAATTAATTTTCTTCGATAAAAGTTTAAAAAAGTAATTCTACAAAAAAAATAGTTAGTATACCAAGTTTAACGAATGAACAAGTAGTTGGCATGATAAATATAACATTCAACACTAACATGTGTGCGCTAAAATCCTAAGAAAATAAAAAGAAATAAGAAATGAAGAAGGACCAAGAGACGAAAGTTAAGGAAATGAAGAAATTGGGCATACCCGGTTTAACCGTTAACAAAGCATGTTGAAGCAAAACTATATGCCATTGCTGGAAATTTATGATACCAAAGATCCAAAAAGCGAACATTATGCACAAGTTTCATGATAGTACATTATCTGCAGATGCCTTTAGTTTTAGGTCGATGCAACAAATAAACGAAGTTTACTACTGGCTGCTTAAGACAGCCAAGGTTGGCTCAGCAATGTTGTAATATGCTCAGTCTGTCTGGAAAGCAAGCCAGGGCAACAAGAGCGTAGCTGATTTTTAAGTGGCGTACAACATTAAGTTGTAAGCACTATATGCAAATTAATTACCTACTCATGATTTTAACAAGCTATTCTTTGTTTGTTTCATTTAACTTAATATTTCTAATCCTCTTATTTAATATAAATAAGCTTAAAATAGAATTCTGATAATTCATAAAATACGTTTCTCCCCCTTGTTTAATGTATTTAATTTAAAACTACCTCAAATTACCTTTTTCTACCAACCTTTTTTTGCTTATTTTCTTATAAATATATTATATTCTGCATGCTTGTCAGTGTTTTAATATTTTATCCGCTTATAAAAAGCATGATAATTCATATAATACTTTTTACTTTGTAATAATGTTTTAAAATAACATTATCTCCATCTTAAATAAGTATATACTTTTTCTACCAACAGTCTTTAGATACTTGCTTACAATAATCTTGCATGCTTTTCAATTTTTATTTATTTATTTATTTTACTTGCACTTAACTATATATATATAGTATATATATATATTCCTTTAAATTAAACTTTATATATTCTTATTTATATAATTACTTTTCGAATTTCCTAGCCCCTTTCCCGCAATAAAATACAGAGCATTGTAACTTACACTATATAACACCTTTACCAAAAAACAATTTTAAATTGCTTTTCAAAAGAGATTATTTATTATATAATACCAATTGTTCAATTTTAATAATAATTTGCACTTATTATTTCCGCTGTAATACACGCGATGAACATACTTCTATAACCTCATAACCTCCTCACATACAATCAACCAGAGTGGTGCTTGATATAAACATTTAGTTGAAGTCATCTCTCTATATGAATTGATTGAAAACTAGTAATTCTCTGACGATGGATGAAAATCCAAAACTGGTGGGAGCCAAATAATGAAGCGCTATGACGGATAAAAACACAGATGTTATGACAGATACAATCACACCAATCCGGATCCTACTACATATCCAACAATAATGAATTGCAGTTGCATGTACTATTTGGAATGGTTACCTCTGTCGAAAAATGAGGATATTTAATGCAGAACTGAATAACTATGACAAAGCGTCGGTCATCCTATTTTTGCGTCTTGAGATCTCGCCTCAAGCCAAGAATTGCTCAATAGCTATCCTTTATTCTACTGAATAAAGCGACATTCTGAAATTGGATTTTACAAAATTTGGTTTGCAATCATTAGACGTTGTTTGCAAGCAGCGAATTTAGAGAGAAGATCGAAGAGTATGATTACAATCAGCTTTTGTTATCCGCAGAAATTCCGGCGAGGAGAACGACTCCACATGTTGAAAATGATGATGGTATCCTAAGTGAATGACAGTCATCTTCAGAAATTAAGGCTCGCTTTGCATATAGTGTATGTAGCCCAACTTGGGGATGAAGTTAAAGATATTTTCCTAAAATATAAAGAAGTCTTGCATCAGTACACTGATCGAATCCACATTTGAAGTAGCTGGAAAAGCCGCTGTTTCTCTATGTGGAGTTCAAAGATCGTCTTGCTAGAGCTTACGAACTTGCAGTCAGATAATACAGATAATGTATATTATTGCACCGATTTTCACAACAAGAATAGAGGCTTGACCATATTGATCAGCCGGCATTCGCTTCCAATCTCCAACATAGAAATGAAATCTTGAGCAGGAATTTCCACCAAAAAAGTAATATTTAAAATAATACCATCTAGTATCTTTTTTATATTATAACGGCCAAGCTATAATTACATATTGTCATAATAATAAAAGAATGCTATTAAAACAAACATAATTTATATCCGTGGTTTTTATTGTCACAACAGTAACATTTGATTACGGCAGAATAAGGCTATGTTATTGTGTCGAATGAAAAATTAATCGTAATAAAGAAAATGAAATAATAAATGTGAGTAATAAAAACTCAGTTGTAAAAACGTTAACAAAACAATGAAACAAATAACAAAATGAAGGCATGAAAACAAAAGAGACATAAGATGAATGAATTTTATGTAAATAAATGAAATTGTATAATTTTGTCTGCCCAGAATATTTTATTGATCAATTAACTTACTTTTTCCTCTCCCTGTATAGAATTCAAAAAAGTCTCTCCTCATCTGTTTTAAAAGGAGAAACACATCAAATTTACTGAATATACGAGCTAAGAAGATTTGATTACAAAATATAGACTTAAGTTTCGTTCCAATATTTTTTCACGGTATATAAAATTTGCTGAATTGCTTACAAACATGAAATATATTGTTATGTTGTAGATAATTATTTGCTCTAGTCAATAAATATTATAAATCGAAAAACCTGGAAATTTATGTTACCGCTCCCATGAAAAGAAGAATTGAAATCTATTTTCTCAAAAATATTCTTTCTAGATCAAACGAAATCTTTATTCCAATGTGTCTAGCTACATATGAAAAGGTTTAAGATCTTGTGACTGTTATTGAGAAAATAAAAAGGAAAAATGGTACTTCCGTTAACAAATTTTGACAACAAAACCTTTGTGTTGGATCCCATTTCGATTGCCTACCGAAATATAAAGTTTAAATTCTCTATGGATTCACAAGTCTGTGTTATAAACAAAAACGAATCATAAAGGGTTAAAAACAGGACGAAGTAGATTCTTCTGGCATAATGTTTACATTTACAGGGAAGATGAGCCACAGTATCATTCTTTTATTTTGGTGCATCTACTACAAAGTAAGTGGATCTTGCACACTGATTGCTAGGAGGCAATGCCCTGGTAACCACCATAACTATCTTCCTACTTAGCTCAGTTTTCTCTTCTACAGAGAAGATTCTCTGTGCAAGCGTATGGGCTTTCCCAACAATAACTTGCAGATTTTCTTCTTACTGAATTCATAAAACCTTCTAGTGGAGATGCCAGAAAAAGTTTCAGAATGTAGACGGCAGCATACCTGTATTATATGTAAATATATATGGATTCATAGAACATTAAATACAAAGAGAACATTTAGTGCGCAACTGGAAGAGCGTTTTGTGATGAATTTCCAATGGGTATCATATGACTTTAATGTTGTAATACAATGATGGAAGCCATAACTAATAACGCTAGGATTGTAGATGCCATAAATTCAACGCAAAGCTATTGGAGGGTAGTATGTACGTACATTTATGTACACTGTATATGGAGTAAAAGAGAGAGAGAGAGATTATAGACACGAGAGAGAAGGAACGACATTGCTATCTGTTAATCGATAGTTAATGGTACTACTATATAATAGGAACATTATGTGTGGAATGGGGTTTTACGAGCAAGAGACGCGGGAGAACAGACCGGTTGATGGCAACGTGAAGAGGTGGTGGGAAGTACCATTAATATGGACCGAGCACCGTAGTTATTTCCATGCATTTAATACTAGTTATGTACAGATTACATTGTTACATAATCTATTGTAAATAACATTCATTCAATTTTTACATTTAAAAAAAAAATTAATATGCAAAAAGCCAACTTGACTTTCTTTATATGTAAATATTACAATCTTAATTGAAAGTTCTCTATAAAAATGATATCGTTTAATGAACATTTAGTTTATGCATCACAGTAAAGTGAGCTTCAAAGTTTAATGGAAATCAGTGCAGCTGTTTGAAAAAAAAATCAGTCGGGCACTAACGGTTAATTAATTTTGTCCGAAACCTTAGTGCCAGATGTGGTGGTTGTTACCAAAAACTTGGGATACCAAGTCTGAGGTGTCTGCCATTGTTTGTTTTTACTTACTTACTTATTCTCTTCCTCTTCTACCTTGCAGTGTACAGGATTGCAAAAAAAAATTCCATCCGTCCCTATCTCTGGCCATTGTCTTGGCTTTGTTGTCTGTTATTCCAGTCCTATTAAGGCTCTCTGTAACATTGTCCGACCATGTCGTTCTTCTCCTTCCTCTCGGTCTCTTACCCGAACATCTGGCTTCATAGGCTCGTTTTGGATGCCTTGTGTCCTCCATTCTGTTCATATGTCCAAACCATCTTAGTTGGGTGCGCATAATCCGCTCCACCACTGCTTCGCAACCCAGATTACTCCTAATGGTAGTGTTCCTTTCGCGGTCCCTTCTTGATTTTCCCTCAACTCTCCGGAGGTATCGCATTTCTGCCGCTTGTATGCGGTTTTTGCTATTTTTTGTTAGGGCCCAGGACTCACACCCATATGTAAGGGTTGGGAGGTATATTGAGTTGAATATCCTAAGCTTAGTTTGCTTAGATACCTCTCTTTTGCTGACAAATCTTTTATTGATGGCTTGGAATAACTTCCCCGATGCCGCACATCTTGAGTTAAGCTCGTCTTTAACTCTACCATCCGAGCTAATCAAAACTCCTAAATATTTATAAACACCTACTTGTTCCAGTGTCTTTCCTTTTATTCTTATCTTGTGTCTCTTTTCCGTTCTGCACACTACCATGGTTTTACTTTTTTCTAAGCTCACTTCTATATTTTTCTTTTCTAGCTCTTCCACCCACACATTGATGTTATGTTGGAGCTTCGCCTGAGAGTCTGCTATTAAAACCAGGTCATCTGCATATATCAGGGAAGAAAATGTTACCGGTTGTAAATTCCGGTACCCCAACTGGAAATTCTTGGTTTTATTTTGGCAGGCTTTTAGTATGTCGTCCATAAATATTATGAAAAGTAAGGGACTTAAACTGTCTCCCTGTCTAACTCCTGCCGTAGTTGTAAATACTTCGGATGACAGGTTGGATGTCCTTACACAATTGCGGCAATTCCTGTAGAAACTTTTAATCCTCTCTATTAAGGCCTTATTAACATTTCTCTTCGCCAGAATTTCCCATATCATTGACCGTGGTACTCTATCGAACGCTTTACAAAGGTCTATGAAACACAGATGCACCTCTTTATCATATTCAATATTCTTTTCCATAATCTGCCTTAAGGTGAATATAAGGTCTTGGGTGCTTCTATTTGAGCGAAAGCCACACTGGTCCTCTCCCAGCAGATGGTCAACTTTCCTTCTCAGTCTTGTTTCTAGGATTCGGCCATAGAGTTTGCCAGGAACGCTTAACAAAGAGATTCCTCTATGGTTGTTGCACTCTCGATTGCTTCCTTTTTTGAAAATTGGGACTATTACTGAGAGTTCCCAGTCTTTAGGGATCTTCCGTCTATTCCATGCTGTTTCCATTATTCCATACAACATCTCTTTACCTTCCTCACCCATATGCCTAAGCATCTCCGGTGTAATACCATCATGACCTGCGGATTTCCTAAGCTTCATTCTACTCAGTGCAACAGTCAATTCATCCCTATCAATGTACTCATCCCTATCCTCAATATTCCTCTACATATCTTTGATATAATCCGTCCTTTGAATTAATATATTTTATTGGACATTCCTTTCCCTTCCTCATATTCTTTAATACTTTATAAAATAATTTCTGGTTCGTCTGCGTGCTTTCCTCCATAAATTTTCCAAACTTTCCCAGGTTTCCCTTTTTGCATCTCTTATCACTTCTTTCACTTTCCTCCTTTGTTCTTTGTAAAGAGTGTATGATTGTTGATCTTTTATTTGGAGGTATTGTTTCCACAGCACTTTTTTAAGACATACTTCTTTCTTCACCTCATCCGACCACCATCTAGTTTCTTTCTTTACTAAACTGCACTTAGTTCTCCCGCAAACCTCTTCCGCCGCCTCCAGTATTACTTTATTGAAGTTTGCCCACATCCCTTCCAAGCTATCTGAGCATCTTTCTGCCCCCAATTCTCTAATCTTTTTTGATACTATTTTGCTATATTGCTCCTGTACCGATGCTTCTTTCAATTTAAAATTCTTAATTTTCTCATTTATCTTTTTCTTCTTAAACTTCTTTTCCTTCTCCCATGGTTTCTTGGCTAAATTGATGACCAGTAAATGATGGTCACTGCCCACTTCTGGGCCACGTTTAACCCGGGTATCCCTAACTCTATTTATCATACTTCTCCTTCCTATTATATAATCTATGATTGATTTTTCTTTACGGGCAGGTTCAACTCTTGTATACTTGTGCACGTCTTTATGGGGAAACATGGTATTAAATATTACCAGTTCATTCGATAGGCAAAATCTTAATAATCTTTTGCCGTTAGAGTTGATCTACCCGGCAACTCTAACTTTAAAAATGTGGTGAACTTATGCCGTTCACCATATCTACCCATAGCTTTCTCAAATCCTTCAGTGTTATTTCCCACCCTGCCGTTTAAATCGCCCAAAATGAGAATATCTTCATCCTCCTCATCTAGAACTTTTTGCAACATTTCATAAAATTCATCTTTTGTTTCCGCTAATTCATCTTCATTCGGGCCATAGCAGATGATCATAATTATATTCCTTCTGCTTTCCTTATCATAGACCTTCACTGTCATAATTCTTTCATTTATATATTTCCAATCTTTCACTTCATTTAAACTGTTTCTGTGTATTAGTAAAGCCATCCCAGCTTTCGCTCTTACATCTGCTGGGACATCCGAGTAAAGGAGCCAAAATCCGTCGTGAATAGTCTCGCATCCTTGACCCTTTTTCTTCGTTTCGGTTAAAGCTATCATCGGTATCCTTATTTTCTTCATTTCCTCAACCAATTCAGGTTCCTTGCCAGCTAAACCTCTTATATTCCAAGTTCCATACTTCAAAGATCCGTTTCCTCGCCAGGTCATAGCCATTTGTTTGGATCCGGTATTTGTCTTTCTTTGCTTACTTTTAATCAGAAATTTTTCAGGTTTATGGGGGATTGGCCCATATACCCTAGCATAGTGGAGGGGCTGCCTCCTTTAGGCGTCTATACTCACCTTGGTGCTTCAGTGTTGCTTAGGATAAAAACACCTACTACCTGAGACAATCCGTTGTTCTGATCCAGTCAGGATGCACCTGTTGTCGGTTGTTTGGCTCATAGCCTAAGCTAATCTCCAGGGGGCACCGTCGGAGGCAACCGACTTCAACCCCCCTTAGTTTGTTTTTGAGATCTTCAAATTTTGCTCATTTATTCTAATATAAATATAGAGGTGGTGGGAGAGAGAAATTCTAACCTTCTATTCTAAGCAGGTGGGGAAGTTAAGAGTGCGCCAATAACATAGAACCAATCCCACATGATTGAAATATGTATGGTTAATCTACCAAATTTAATCAAATCCATTGATGTTTTTATCGAATAAAAAAAGTCGCAGAAAACTGACAAATCCATTGAGTAAAGTGATCTACTTTCGGTTTTGATCAGTACCTTGATGTCAGGGTCCGCTGGTGGAACTCAAATGAAATATCAAGTTTGAACTTTCTGCTATTTTTTTTTTTTTTAGTTATGCTGACCTCACACAGATAGATATATTTCTAAAAATCACCTTTTCTGATTCAGGGGACCTGAATACATGTATTTCCGATAAAAACTCATTTTCAAAAATGTGACAGGATTGCAATACTATCTCTTGCCAGTAGCAGTAAGAGAAAGTATAAAAAAAATAAGGCGGAATCCAAAAAAACAATACATAACTTTACAAGCAAAATGGTAAATAGTTTAAGGGTAAACAGTAAAAAAACACAAAAAACCAGGTTGTATGTAAACTAACAAATTTTCCTGCCTTGTTGTGAGGAAGGACACACGATAAAAGACATCATATTGTCAGTACTGTGGTCCGCATTTTTTTACTCCCTAGAGGTAAGATAGTATAGTATTTCGGCTGTGTGCCAGATGGCGTCCACTTCTTTTTCTAGAGAATATGCGGCGAGCTCTGGCGTTTTTTTCTTCATTACTTTTACGCATGCGTAATATTTTTATATTACTATATTTGGCAGTTGAAAGCTTTTTTTTTTTAAATTGAATAATCGTCAAGTATAAATATATACATATATATAAATGCTATTAGTGAACAATGAAAAGCTAAAACTTTTATACATACACAAAGCTCAAACAATACATAAAGTTCTAAACACGTTTTGTACATACACTAAAACTCCCATGCCTACAATACAACAACACCTCTAACTTCAGATACGTGACAGGTGTTTTTAAAAAAGAAAAGAAGTAGTTATCTGCTTAGAACACCTATATTTGCATATATGTAACGATAGTTTAAACCTCGAATTAACATAAAATATGTTGGAAATTTTTGTCCCAGTTGTAATTATTTTTTTTTTAATTTAAGGCGCGTCAACATCTATGGTTATTGGCGCCCAGAGCCTTTTCATTGCACTGCCGGCCTCCGGACAGTATCTTTTTGCTAGAGATAATACTGTCCATCATCTAACAGTGAGCTATAGAGGGCTTGTAGGAAGAAAAAAATCTAAGGGGTAGCAGTGGACTCGTACCCGGGACCTACGCTTAACAGTGCAACGCGCTATCATTGATAACTTCACTAGAAAACCCTTCAATAACTAATGCTTCAGACAGATGGACACACTCTGATTTAAAATTCTAGAAACACTCATTAAAGTACAAAACAAAGATATATAATAAAAAGTTTCGCCTGACGGTTTCGACCAAGGCACTTACGATTTACGTGTAAACATTTTTATTTTGTGTTGTAATCGTTTAAATAAATAAATAAATAAAAGTGTCTATTTAATATTAAAAGTTTCTATCCCCATAAATTTTTTAAAATACAATTGTCCTGTTTCCTAGTTCCTTATTCTTTCGATCTTTTTCGTCGCTCTAAACAAAAAACAAACAAAATGTGTTCGAACTAGAAGTGGGAGCAAGTAAACAATTAATACTGGTTCGATTTATGTCGGTTATGAAGACTGTAAAAGAACTAACTGAAAACGAAGGTGAGCGAAAGAATGATAGCGACAAAAATTTGGGGCGCTAAATAGATAAAATTATAATCTTGTAGCTTTAGAAAAGTGATACTGACTTAGCGTAATACTCCACTTATTGGTATTATGGCGTCCTCTGGCCATTCTCTGCAAGACGGGCTTACTGCTTACAACTGGGAAGTCTAGTTTTCGTCCAGAATAATTGTGATGGAGAAGAATCCAACAACGCATGCTTGTTTAGTATGACGTATAAGTTGTATCTTGTAATATTTTTAACTATAATCTTCTGATTTTTGCAGTAGCCATTGTCCATTCATTAATCCAGGCTGTAGGATCACGAGAATTCTTTAGACTTGGGTGTAAACAACAAACTTTTTTCATCCATACTAAGTACAACAGTAACTACTTTACTAAACGCTTCTTTATCAATCGTATATGTAAACCAGTCTCACTTTCCACATCAGTGCCATATTCTCCTTCAGTTTCTTCTTTATTTGGTGTATTTACCATTTCTATGCCTTCTTCAACTTCGGTAGAAATTGTTGTTCATATATTACCATGTTTGATCTTGATTTGAACTTCAATTGAAAAATATTCTTCTGAATGACTGTCAGCGTTTTTTGTTTTCCGATTTACTTCAAGTTTCAGTAGTAACGTTAAGTTTCAAATAATATATTCAGTTAGTCAGAGTCATAGCTAGAGACTAATGGCGAACCACATCCTGCTTTCTATAAATCTCAGATATGATTTATATAAAACGGAAATAAACGTCCGCAATCAACGTTCTTCCAAAACGTCTACTGCCCGGGACTATAACTGTTCATCATCATTTATTATCACATATTTTACACTCACCGGTAATTCTGTTTACTCTTTACAGTACTAATTATAAAGATTTTTTAAAGTTTTGACTTTAATTTCTATTTATAAAAATGTAATATTAATGTCGAAACATTTCATCAAGAAATGCTTGAGTAAAACATAAAAGTCGAATAAATGTTTTCATCATGTGTAAAGCAAACACTTTTTAAAGATAAGTGTTTAAGTGGTAAAGATATTTTCCCCGTTTCCCAGAACACAAAGGCCATGAAGCGATAACAACGGTACGAGAAAGTGGGGAGGAATGAATTTCATATCCGTTAATATTGATAAATATGGAATAACTCTTTATCCATGTTCAAATATGTTCACTTAGTTTTCTTTTTGTTCTCTATATTTTTCTGAAAAACAACCAACTTTTTTTCACCTCGATCCATCAACAATACTTCCATCAATAAAACGGTATTTACATTGAAAGATACATTTTAACTTTCCCCATTCCAAACAGGAAACCCAATAACCCGAATCTTAATGGAATATCTAGGCAAAAAAATAGGAAAGAAAAAAAATTTAGTTCAATCAACAAAGTCTTTCTAAACATACGTTCACATACATCCATACAAATACACACACACACACACACACACACACACACTAGCATATATATAGCCACTTAAAAGCAGCTCTTTCAAAAGCTGTTTACTTGGTCTGGCGGTAGGGAGCTCTAGCAGTAGTAGGAAGCATCAGTACTGATATTTTATACGAGTAAGGGATGGTTTTCACTTAGTACCCGGCCTATTACTGGTTTTATAAGCCGTACTGAAAAGGTTGGTTGTTTTCGTGTGGTATGGCCGGGATGTAAACTTCACTAGTGAGATGCTGGAGAAAGCTTTTTGGGGTGTGAAAAGTGGGTCGTTTTTCCTCTATTCATAAAGTTTGAAAATTGAATGAAAACTTGGAAGTAGATACGAGAAAGCACACCACTTTTACACACACTCAGACACATACTAAAGATACATATATTTTACAACACACTGATTGTCAGTACTTCCAGCAATATATTTACAAATTTGCTATTGCTTTTCATATCATCACTATCGTCATCATTTCCTTTGAATTTTAAATATCAATTTCCAGTGACTTAACAAGTATTTTCTGATGAAAATGGTTGGATTCACCAGTTTCTTCTTCTTACAAGACAGGCAATATTAAATACTAACTTCAAGTAACTCGCGCATGGCTGATTTTATTTAAAACATCATGCAAATATTTGCTGTTCTCAATAAAAGGTTTTACAATTTTCTCATTCTGCTGTATTGAACCAAATGTATTCTCAAAAATGAAAACTCGTACGAACCTCAAACGTATTATTCCGTTTCAGCACCATAACTTGTAACCGAGGAAATTTTTGATACAAATCCGTCCAGCGGAAATGCGACTTTATGCGGAAATGTTTTTTTTTTCTGTTATTCCCGATTTTTTCTCGAAAATAGTCTAAATACTAAACTGCACACTTAGCGGCCTATCACTTTTTTGGAACCTTTTTTCTCTTTCATATAAGTTGATTTTTTAAATTCTCCTTTAAAATACAACTTACCACTCAGTACCATAGGTTCTACTTCTATATACGTTTAAGATACAATACATGCATTCCTAGAATTCAAGGACTGTTATGGTAAAAAAATGGTTAACCGGAACAACTTTAGGCAAAAGATTCCAAGTTTATCGATTTTTTTTTTCCACAAAAATGGATCTAATAATTTTGCTTTTATATTTGAAACCCTAACTGCGTCTACATAAACCTAATCACTTTTATTTATAATATTTTGCAGGAAAATTATATTAAGACGGTTTTGGAGAATCTATAACATTAGAGCGCAAGTTCTGCATACACATATTTCTTTTGTTTCTTTTTTCTTTCGGATTTTATTTAGAGTTTTCGCATTCCGACTACACACAAATAGGATTATCACATTTAATGGAAACATTAAACCAGGAAAATTGTTTTCTGGGAGGATTCAAGGGAAATGGTGATGTAGAATTGTTGAACACACAAACTTCATATTAATATACATATACATATTTGACGCCTTACTGAGTAATGATAATAGTGTAGAGAAGAGTGAGGAGGGAGGAGAAGGAGGGTAGAATACTGAATGAAGAGTGGTGATGTTGGTTGGTAGCGTGATGAATGTAAAATGTGTTGGCTGGTGGAGTCGCTTGAAAAGTGATGTGGCAAGTTGGGAATCATTGGTTGTTCTAACGGAGGTGAACTAGTGTCGCTAGGCTTGGCTCAACCTTCATGGTTGAGATTTGTTAACTCTTTACCGTTGATGAACGACTGATATTTACTGTTTAAAGTTTATCTGACGACTGAAAGTTTTTCGATGGTCGAGCATTTATTCAATTTATCTGTAAAAAAAAGAAGAGACAGCTTCTGATGGGTGATTCTCTGTCGAAACTCATTGTCCAGTATATTATGGTGGTTGTGAAACGGGAGTAATGCGTGCTTATTATTATTATTCACAAAAGGGGAGGGCAAGTCCTACGCTATCCAAAGCCTCCCAGGGCCCATATAGCTACCCCTAAAGAATAACAACCACTGGGACTAGAATGAAAATCCAGGCCCAGGTTTTAACCATCTAAGTTTCACCACAGAACGAACAAATCGGACCAAAACCTTAAAAGGACACAGCTTAAGATCCTCTACCGATATCCTACTCCGGCTGATTGTCCTAAACTAATCTCCTCACAACCCAAACAATTCGTCATCAGATGCATGGGTGTTTCCTCCTCAGTCTCACAAACTCTACAAAAGGGGTCAGGCACGAGTCCCATTATATAGAGATGTCTCCTTAAACCACAATGCCCAGTGAGGAATCCAACCAGATGTCTGAGGGAGGTCCGTAAAAGACATCGGACCCCGCTACTCAAAGCTCCGTCCGGGCCCCCAATGAGCATTTTTAAACTGCCGACAACCCACTGCACTCATCCATAAGGATGAGTGCTGTGAGGTCATCCACGTCTGAAAGCCCGACAAACATGTGCCAGAAGACACACCAACAGCAGGCTCTGGACCAGTGAAAGAGAGAGAGGCACCTAATTTGGCAAACCTATCCACCTCCTCGCTCCCAAAGATTCCCATATGACCTGGAACCCAGACCAGAAGCACATCCTTCAATGAAGAAAGATCTTCCAGTCTTTTAGAACATTCCAACAACAATCTGGAAGTGAAGACACATGAATTAAGCGCCTTTAACGCAGCCTGGCTGTCCGAGCAGATACAAACACCTTTTAAATTAGTGTTACGCACCCTCTCATCCAAAATACAGCAAAGAATTGCATAAATCAGCCTGGAAAACGGTGGCCCACTCACCAAGAGGCGCTACCAAATGTAATGCGTGCTTGGTGGCACAGTGGAGACACCTCGTTGCGGCTGCTAATGGAAACATTGAGGACAGACTTTGAATTTGACTGTGATTGGTTTTAAAACAGCGTTATAGAACAAAAACCTATAACAGCGTGTTTGTAGAAAAAATAGATTAACCCTAAAGTATACATTTTCAAATTAATTTTTTCAGCGATTTTTCTCATTAACCATTTGGAAAATATTTCCTAAAACTTGATCATTTATTTGAAAAACGTTATTCTGGAAAACTGATTACTACGAAATTTTGTGAGAACTGTGGTTGCACCATATGGTGGCAGTGGTAACAATTTATCTTTACCTATAATAACAACAAACCGGAAATACTAAAACACGACCAAAATTATTGTGTTTATCATTAAAAATTGCCACTTCTCCACCTTTATGAATGCTTTTACTTTCACCCCGGTGAAAAAATTAATTTCTAGTTAAATGTGTCACAGAAATTAAAAAAGCACTGAAAAATTTGAAAATATAAATGTTTTATTATGAACTGTGAATAACAACAAGGGAAAAGATAAAGTCAATAAAGAGAAATAAATAAAGAGGAGATATAATATAAAATATAATATAAATATCTCAAAACTCAGTTATATATTAAATAAAAGTATTTTTTCAAAAAGAGATTGGTTTTTTATCAAAGTTTACACTGAAAATGGAAAGAAAATGCCGATTATTAATTTTTTGTACGTATAAACATACGTATTCAAATATGTACTTAAAAATGTATACTTTTTCGTAAATAAGTGAAGCAGTAAAATATGTCTGTATTATAAAACTTAGATTCCTTTATGTTCCAAATTACAGATGATATTTGAATGAATTAAATTCTTTTTTTTGCCAAAGTATTTCGTGTATATGAAAGATATTAGGTCAATATCAGGTTATTCCATATGGGATAATAACAAGATAAGGGGAAACTTTACTTATTCTTCCTTTTAAAAGAAAAATAAAGTTAAACATTTATCTTGCTGGAAAAGGGAAAGATATTAATATGTATATAATTTGAATTATGACCGAATCCAGTTTACACCCTCCATAATAAAACACTCACTAACTGAGCATTCATTACATACTCAAGAGATTTCAAAAACTAATTTCTTCCTTCAATTTCGAAAATGTCGTAAATTCACAATACTTCTATTTAAAGCAATAGAAAAAAAATCTGGTGTGAAACATTCACACAACTTTATCTTACTCCAGTTTTCAAAATTGAAATTGACAAATTTTATAGTTAGTGTACCACATTTAATAGAAATTCGTCGGAGTTCGTTGAAAACTGAAAAACTGTTCAGTAAAAGCTCATTTCCGGTTTATAACTTTTCTTGAAACTCGGAATTTTAGCCATCTATTTATTTCTAATTAATTTTATAATTGGTAGAATTGTATAATCAACTATGATACCACTTAAGAGAAAAATATAACCCCACCCCTCTCCCAAAAGCCCCCTTAAATGACAGAATCAGGAAATGTTTCAGATAAAAGTTGTAACTCCTTGTATGTGTTGTTGATATAGGAAGTTTCAAGAAAATCGTCGGAGCCATTTTTGAGAAAATCGCAAAAAAGTAAAAAAAAAAAAACTAGTAAAGTGGTTCTTCCGGTTGAGGAATTTTGACACATGACCCACTGTCGGATCCCATGATGATACCTAAACGGAATATCAAGTTTGAACTTTCTACGATTTTTCGTTTTTAAGCTACGCTGTTCACATGCACACACACACTCACAGACCTTTTCTAAAAACCACTTTTTGGACTCAGGGGACCTCAAACGGTTATATCCGGTGAAAACTCGATATATCGAAAATTTGGTACGATTACAATACTTCCTCTTACTAGGGAGTACGAGAAAGTAAAAAAAGATAAACAAATCTGACGTGAAACAATATACAACTTTTTCTTACTGCAGTTTGCAAAATTGTAATTGACAAATTTAATAGTTAGTATACCAAATTTAATGAACTTCGTCGTTTTTTTTTGTGGAGAAAATTGAAAAAAAAAAAACTGTTCAGTGAAAACGCACTTCCTTTTTACTAATTTTCTTGAAACTGAGAATTTGGGTAATCTATTTATGTCTAATTAATTTTGCTTGAATGTAGAACTGTATAATCAACTGGGCGCATCAACTTCTAAGGTCATTAGCGCCCCTCAGTTTGTTTCCTTCTCCATCTGGTCCGCACGAGCTTGGATGACACATATTCAACCTTTGTGGCGTCCAGATCAATGCCTTGTCTTGCAAGGCATGAGGAGCCCAGGGTTATTGAATATAGTACCACACATCCCCTCTTATTTCATCAAGCATGTCGACGAGGGGGGTGTGGATCTCTTGTTGTGTCATCCCTTTTTTATTAAATCTTATTTAAAAAAAAATATTATAATTAACAATTATATATATAAGTAATTAATATGGCAATTCTCGATCTATTTGTATCATTTAAATGTGGAATTCTTGCATGCAGATAAATAACGAATTTTATGTAACATAAGCAAGAAACTATCCTGAAAAATCTATGTACCCTATCCTAAAGAGGCTATTTGCTTGCTGTAAACTATTTTATTTTAGGTGTGCAGTACTTTTAACAAATATTCCTGCACACCCTTAAGTGAACTAATCCTAATGTTAATCTAAACCTAATAGGGTTGAAATACTTTTATAAAATTTCTTTCAACCCCTAAATAAAAACCTAAACTAAACATTCACCCTAACATGCTCGCCAATAAATACAGTCACATATAAAAGCATTCTCGCCAATAAATACATTCTCGCTAATAAATACATTCTCGCTAAATACATTCTCGCTAATAATACAATCGCACTAATAAATACATTCACGCCAATAAATACATTCTCGCTAATAAATACATTCTCGCTAATAATACAATCGCACTAATAAATACATTCACGCCAATAAATACATTCTCGCTAATAATTACAATCGCACTAATAAATACATTCACACTAATTTACACATTCATACGAGGGGAAAGTACTCGATATTCCTTTCCCCTAACATAAAAAAGAACTAACCTAATTGGGTGAAGTACTCGATATTCCTTCACCCAGTTTAATTAACCTAAACTAACCTAGCTACTAACTTAGATATTTCTATACAAATTAATATCCTTTAAAAAATCAAATAGCCTCT
Source organism: Triatoma infestans (assembly GCA_011037195.1). Lineage (NCBI taxonomy): Eukaryota > Metazoa > Arthropoda > Insecta > Hemiptera > Reduviidae > Triatoma > Triatoma infestans. The sequence continues at coordinate 42,719 of JAAEAF010000510.1, forward strand.
TTATATAAGGAGAACCCTCTTGTAGAATAGCGCGCTTGTCATGTGGCAGGCCTGCCCTTTCTCTCTGAGTACGCAGAGCCTGACACCCTTCCAACACGTGCGCCACCGTTAGCCTTTCTCGGCATCGAGAGCACCTCGGCCTTCTTCCGCCAATAAGGAGGTGCCCATGGGTCACACGTGTATGACCAATCCTCAGCCTCGTCAAGATCACAGAGTCATGCCGCGGGAAATTCTCAACTGTAATACTTCGCACACGTGGTTTAATATCTTTAAGCTTTTCGCTTATCCTGTCCCACTGACTTTGCCATTTCCTATTAATAATGTGTTTCATATATATTTGTAGGTCAGTGGGACGAACGGGTCGGATTTCTTCTGTTTGTGTAGAGGCAGCTCGCTTGGCTGCCTCGTCCGCCCTTTCATTACCGGACACGCCAATGTGGCCCGGCACCCAGGCGAACGTAACCCCTTGACCACGTGTGCTTAACTGCAGCAATAAGTTGTAAATATCTAAGACCATTGGGTCTGTCGAGAATCGATCCCGGAGAGCCATTAATGCACTTAATGAGTCCGTCAATATTAGCGCTTTATTGTAGTTGTTATTCTTGATTAATTCTATGGCCTGGCATATAGCAAACATTTCCGCCGTGTACACGGTTGCATAATGCGGAAGTGTCCAACTAAGGGTAACTCCTTCCGTGTACACAGCGCTACCCACACCGTCGCCTATCTTCGACCCATCTGTAAAGATAGGTCGGAAGTCATAATAAATATTTAGAACTTCTAGTAATTTTTGTCTATAGACGACAGGAGGGGTTTCCTCTTTTTTATGGAATGCCAGGTCCATGCGGACGCTTGCAGAGGGTAATGACCAGGGAGGAGAAGGCGCAAAGCCCCAACCTACCACCGGCCCAAGTTCAATTCCCTCCGCTGCCAATAATTCCTTAGCTCTGACTCCAAGCGGTCGCGTCCGCGAGCGCTGTTGATAGAACTCTTCATTATGTGGGCTCTCGAATATGACGGGAAATAAGTTATGGAAACTCTTTCCCCACATTCCAGCGATGTATGTCAGGGTGAGCTGTTCTCTCCTAAGTTGAGGAGGCAGCATCCCCGACTCTACATAGAGACTCTGTAGAGGACTAGTTCGGAAGGCGCCTGTGAACAGTCTAATACCTTCATTGTAAACCTTGTCTAGTAGTTTCAGGCGTGACTTGCGCGCAGAACTATAAACTGGGGCTCCATATTCAAGTTTGGAACGGGTAAGTGTAATAAATATACGTTTTAAGATTTCCCGTTCCGTTCCCCATCTATAGCTTCCTAGAAATTTCAAGACGTCGAGGGTTTTCCTTGCTTTTGTGTAGGTATAATCTATATGATCCTGCCAGGTTAATTTAGTATCGAATACGAGGCCAAGGAAACGGATACATTCTTTATACTGAATAGGTGTGCCAGTTAGAAACAATGTGGGAGGACTATGCTCTTGTCTTAAACGACAAAAATGTAGGCACACCGTCTTGGTTTCAGAGAATCTAAATCCGCTCCTAGAAGCCTCGTCAGCCACTCTGTCTATTGCTTGTTGTAGGGTTTGGCCGACCTCGCCGAGATCAGTTCCTGATAAATAAATGGCGAGATCGTCTACATATAAAGATACTTGAACAGTATTTCCTACAACTTCTGCTAGACTATTTACCGCTATCGTGAACAAAGTTACGCTTAGCACCGATCCCTGAGGAATACCATTTTGCAAGACATGTGGGTCCGACAGGACCGACCCAAGGCGCACTCGGAACCTTCGCGATTCTAAAAAGCTACGAAGGAACCTTGGCAGTTTCCCTCTCAATCCCCACTCGTGACACTTCCGCAGTATCGCATATCTCCACGTTGTATCATAAGCCTTCTCGAGATCAAAAAACACGGCCAGCACGTGCTCCCTACGCATGAATGCGTTTTGCACATAGATCTCAAGGTGGCTCGCCTGATCCAAAGTGGAGCGATATCTGCGAAATCCCGCTTGATACTGGCTGTAAAGTCCTCTCGTTTCTAATACATAAACTAATCTATAATTGATCATAGATTCGAGGACCTTACTCAAGCAGGTGGTCAACGAAATGGGCCTGTAACTGGAGGGATAACTTGGGTCTTTTCCTTCTTTGGGGATCGGTACAATGATTGCTTCACGCCAACCATCAGGGTACTGGCCAGTTTCCCATATGCTATTATACAATCTGAGAAGACCTTCCTTCCCAGTTTCATTTAAGTTTTTAATCATATCGTATGGGATTCCATCCACCCCTGGAGCAGAATCTTTGCATTTATTTAAGGCATTTTCTAGCTCCTTGATGGTCAGCGGTTCGTTGTAAGTTTCATAGATAGCGGTCTCAAAGCTGAGTGGCTGTAGCTCCACATCACCTTTTCGCTGGAGAAATTCTGCTGAGTAAGTCCGTAAGCTGGAAACTTGAGCAAAGTGTTCAGCAAAGGCTCCAGCCACCTCTCCTGGCTCGGTGATGACGACATCATTAATTTTTAGAACGGGTATCGACGGGGTTCTACGACCCCCAGAGAGGGCTCTTATCTTATTCCACACCTCCCTCAATGTCGATGATGTAGATATCTTTGACACATAGGAGGTGAGGGTTTCCTTTTTTGATTTCTTAATTAAACGCCTCTCCCTGGCTCTTAGTCTTTTAAAATTAATTAAATTTTCCTCCGTCGGATACCTTTTAAATCTGTTTAGGGCCTGCTTTTTTTCCCTGTTAGCAACTTTGCATTCCGGGGTCCACCAGGGGACGGGGGTTCTTACGACTCTCCCACCTACCCTCGGTAAAGTACCCTCGGATGCATCCGCCAACGCCTTTGTAAATAAACTAGTGTCGCGGGTGACATCTCCTGTAAGGGGTGGTGTCACCACTCGGGAAGCATAAGCAGGCCAGTTTGCTCTTTTGATGTCGTATCTCCATGGTATCACAAAATCTGACCTGGAGATGGAGCTCGATACTAGAATTGGAAAGTGGTCACTATGATATAGTTCGTCTAGTGTGGTCCATTCCAAGCGAACTGCAACGGTGGGTGTTGCCACACTCAGATCAATTGAACTAAAACCTCCTGAGTGTACATTGAAGCGTGTTGCCGCACCATTGTTGAGGAGCATCATGTTAGCATTATCTATAATCTCCTCAAGAGTTCTGCCTCGAGCGTCAGTTCTGGCTGACCCCCACCAGGTGTTGTGACAGTTAAAGTCTCCCATCAACAACACCGGGGCGGGGAGCTGCGAGAGCAGATTCTCCAGATCACTCTTCCGCCAAAATATGTCTGGAAGGTATATACTAACTAAAGTGATCTGCAGAGGTGCGGCTAGGCGCACGGCAACGGCTTGTAAATTACTTTGTAGGGGTAGCCGTATGCCCGAGATATTATCCCGTACTCACACGGCCACTCCACCATGCGCCCTCCCACCTGGGGCAGGTTGTACCTCTTTACTATATATGATATACCCAGGGATCCGGATGAGTTGCCCCGGGCGAATCTTTGTTTCTTGGAGGCACAACCCTAATGGACGGTATTCCGCCACCAATCGGCGTAACCCTTCCATATTACTCATATAGCCTCGCATATTCCATTGAAGAATTGACTCACACATGCTAATAATGAAGTGAGGTGACCACTTGTGGCAGGATCTTTCTAGTGTCTAATGAATTCGAAAGTGATATATTTTTTCCAATAATAAATACGTTTAGACGAATAATCATGGATGCTGAAATAATAAAGGTTAAACATCTTACTCAGTGGCACACTTATTCCGTGGCTTACCTTTGGGCCAGCCTTTTTTCTTTCTTCTATTAGGGCGGTCGGAAGTGCTCCCGCCCTCTGATTCTGACGCTTCAATATCCGTCCCCAGCAGCTCCCATTGCTGCTTTGGGGAACGGATAATTTGAGCAGAGGACGGTTGTCCTCTAGAAGGTCTGATAATTCTTCCCCTCACACTTACTGTGTTCGGGGGTGGTAACATTAACCTTGTGCTTTTCCTCCTAGGGGAGCGTTTCGGCGGATCCACCACCATCCACTCTCCTTCGGAGGAAGTTATTTTTTTAGGTGAGATTAATCCCACCTTCGGGCCACTCCCTACAGTAGTAGGAGTGGTAAGTGGTAGTAGCCTTTCGGCTACCGGTGCCCCTTGAGGGGCACTTTGCATAGGGAGAGGAATTTCTCCCACATTCATTATTGTTCCCCTTAAAGCCGGGGAGGGGCTGGATGGTAGGATTTCTCCTATCTTAACAATAGCTCCCCTTAAGGCCGGGGAGGGATTATTCTCTACTTGTCCCTGAGGATTTGCAGGGACTGAAGGAATGTGTGCCACTGGTTGGGGTGCCTTTGCTTTTTCAGAGTATGATATATCGTTAATTGCATAAGATTTACTTTCAACAATTGCTCTTGCCTCATGGTATGGCAATTGCTGAAGTGTTTTTATTTTTTGTATTTCTTTCTCTTTTATAAGAATTGGGCACCCCGAGGATCTGGCGTTATGTTCTCCGCCACAGTTTACACAAATGATTGGCGGTGTGCAATCGCCTTCATGTTCAGATTTACTACATACGCACACCGCTTCTACTGCCTTACACTTCATGGAGGTATGCCCAAACCTTTGACATTTGTAACATCTCATTGGAGATGGTACATAAGGGCGAACTTTCAATTTATAGAAGGCAGCGTCTATAGTCTGTGGCGGTCTTGGGCGATCAAAAGTGAGAACCAGTGAAGCGGTGTCCACTAGAGAACCATCCTGCCTCCGCTTAATTCTCCTAACCTCCACTACGCCCTGATCAGCCAGACCCTCTTTTATGTCTTCTATTTTACTGTTTAAAAAGTCCCGGCATGTAATTACACCTTGCGACGTATTTAGGCGTTTATGGGGACCCGCTTCCAATTCAGCATCCATATACCTTTGTAGTTTCAGGATAGTTTCTGCCTGAGTGCGGTTTTCTGCTTCTATACAAATAGATCCATCATTTTGTTTTCTTACGCTCTTCGGCTTTCCCACATATGTTTTAATAAACTGAAACAATTTAAGAGAGCATTCATTTGAGAAGGAACCTTCCTTCTTTTTTACAATAAAAAATCTTCCCCAGTTATCTTCTTCTAAATCTACAAATTTCATAATTGGTTCAAACCTCTTGTTGCTTCCCCTTGCCTTCTTCCTTGGCGGGGAAGAGGGGATATATGGTTGCAGTGTAAACTGCAGCCCAGGTACTAACTTTCCAATCGTGTTTTCCTTGTCCATGCCTTTTCGTTTGCCGGTCAGATCAGTCAAGGGAGACATTGTAGATGATGGGGCATCTACAAGGGGAAGGGTGACAGGAGAAGGGAGGGGAAGATTAGGTATGGGAGTAGGTTGGATTGTTGGTGTAGGAATAGGATGGGATGTTGGGGTAGGAGGAATTGTTGGGCTAGGCCCAGAAAGATTGTTTTGATTATTCTCCATAATAATCAGTAGAGTTCGTCGAGATACGTGGTCCCGCCTCCTCGGACGATCAAGTGCACCCGGTTACTATCCGGGTAGACCATCGCACCTCGATATAGTCGGGTGCCGCGGAAGACAGCGTTCCAATACCGAAGCATCGACCCGTGCCCCCGCGGCCCCCCTCCTAACCCTAGGAACCCGCCTGAGGCGGAATTCCTTAGCCTTCCTGGGGTCGGGCTGCCCCCCAGGTAGGGCTCTCAGGTGAAGCCGAGGCCAAAGACATGTGTTGGGATCGGACGCCCGCAGGTCGTCGTCTCCCTCAATGCCCAGGATCCCCTTTTCCACCCTAGCCCCAAAGCCTCGTGCCGGCAAGCACGAGGGAGAGATATTTATACTCCGAGCTCTCAACGAGTGCGTGTCCTTGTTCATGCAGTGTGTGTGGTCGTCTGTAAAGTGTCGAGTGTTCAGGTGTGAGTGAGTGTGTGTGGTGGGGAGCTCAAGTTTACCTGTGGGTGCGCTGAACCCAAGTAGCTGCACACATCAACTACCTCTGCAGGTCCTATGTGTAGTGTGTAGTGTTAAGGGTGTCATTATGAGTGTATATTGTAGTGTTGTTAGGCTGGGAAACCCGCAGGGACGCCTAGATCCCTGAAGAAGTGGCTAGTCCACTTCCCCCTACACGTTTCAGTAATTATTATAAAAATGAATCAAACTGTACATGCAATAATATATTTTTAAAAAAGAATTTAATTTCATCTAAATAACTTTTAAATTTAATCCGTATATGTGGAAAAGCTATGATTAAAAGTCCGTATTTAATTATTAATTTAATGGAAGAGTTTTCCCATTATTTTAAAACTCTGTTTGAAATAGAGATAGTTTTGTTCGAAATAATAATGTTACATGGTTGGAAGTACTAATGGTATCTGGATTTAGTTCACGAAGTTTTTGCAGTTTAATGGTTGCACTTATCTTCATTTCGAATTCCATTTTCTATTACTAACAACCTCTTTTACTAAATTACAGTAATTTATCTTATTTTGAGCATTTTATGTTTTTTTTGTTTTTTTTTTTTGAGATTAGAAATAGTTTTAAATAAGTTTTAAATAAATATAGAAATGTTTCAAATAAAAGTAATAATTATTTTATGTCTAATTAGTTGGATATCTAGTTTATGGAAAATGTTTTGATCCGTTTTTCTAGAAAGTTTATACAAATAAACTCGTTGTTGATTATAACGCGTTTTATTAATCGATTTTCGTCAAATTTGGTTATTCTTCTCATTTTATTGTTAGTAGATTCGGACAGGTAATCTAAGATAACTATATACAGCAATACAAATAAATATATATATATTTATGAGTGAAAAATATTGAGTGGATTGAATATAGTATAATATTTGATTAATTGGTGAGCAAATGGGAGATTGAAATTTATAATTATATGAACACACAAAAAAAAAATTGAATATATAAATTAAATTTAAAAATCGGAAGCAAATCGTACTTGTCTCTTTCGTGGCCATTGCAGAAGAAGCAGCTTGACCAAAACCAAAAGGGAACAACTTAATATATTTGTTATCACTCTCAAAAAGTCAAAGGAAGGTGGATTACCTTAAATCGCAGAATCCCAGGTTGCCTGTGTTGGAAGACACATATCCCATGTCTGGGAAAAGAGGAGAGGTAAAAGTAGAGTTAAGGAAATACTTCTTATGTGCCTCCAACTCTTGAGTCTACACCAATACACTGCCACGTGGGTGATGAGCGTAGATAATAATTGACAGAGCTCCCAGAAGCTGCACTATAGGAAATTCAACCGGACGTACCAACCATGTGCTTTCACAATGAGCCCGTGCAGGCCAGGATAACCGTTAGAACTCAGTCGACAAAAGGACCAGTTTATTGACGTTACCCAGAAACACGACAAACTTGAGGTTTTACAATTAAGGGCAATCGAACAAATATGAACTGGTATGAATTATTTAGACAGATTTACAACTTACTCATACGAATATTATATGACAACTATCGGAGAGAGAGAAAATGCATAGGTTGCCCCCCCCCCACTCTCTACACTTAGTACACAGCCTAAGAGATTAGTAAATTATTATTAAGGCAGTACAATACCTCCTCCGAAATAAAATTACTGTACGCTGTTGGTGGCAAATTTAAATTTATATTAAATACCGAACAATAATACTGAATTAAATGATAGCCTGAGTTCACCGCTCTCCCAGAGCCTTCCAAAAATTAATTTTCCCAGAAAATTGAAAATAGAAATGTTAGGCATATCGGTGTGCGTGTGGGTTTGAGGTTTTCTGCCGAATTCCTGCCAGAAAATGACACATTCAGTTTTCATATCAGAGGAATATCCGAAGGTAATGGGCCCATGAAGGTACCACTCTAGGAATGATATTCCCTATATATAGATCTGTAAAGATAGTTAATGAAGATAGAGGTTGTGGAGATGGAATTTTGGAGGAGGTGTATAGAATGGACAGGGATCGGAATGATAGAGTAAGGGAGATTTGGGTGTCGAGAAGAGAATGGGAGTGAAAATAATGGAAAGGATACTGACATGGTATGGACATGTCAGAAGGATGAACCCTGAGGAAATGGCCCAGTCGAATTAGAGATTGGATCCCGAGAGGATGCAGAAGAAGAGGCAGGCCGAGGTTACAATGGAATGATGATATCGAAGAGGAAATGGCGGGACGAGGTCTGCTAGAGGACGACTGGAAAGACAGGAAGAAGTGGAGAGACGTCCCCGGTTCTCAACGGCAACCCCTTTAGGGGAATGAAGCCGGGTAAAGTAAGTAAGTAAAGATAGTTAATGTGTAGAAAATAATGGGTTTATAGAAAAACTAGCTCCATTCGAAATGCGATCTTCTAGATGCTTTTCGGTTTAGCTTTTAACCAGTTTGTATATCTGCATAAGATCTTGCATTGTTCGGTTTTATTTATTACTAATATATTTTCATGACTTATCTCTGACAGGATTTTCAAAATACAACCAGTTTAGATTAAAAAAAAAATGATTATACAAAAAAAAATTCTCCATATAAATTGGCAGTGGTAAAATTTATCTTAAATATCTTCATAGTGAAAACATAACATAAAAATTGGGAAAAATATGAACGTTAAATTCCAAAGAAAAGCAGTATATATATATATATATATATATTTCTTACTGAATGATTTCATCTCGATTTACTGGGAAAAGTAATTCAACTTGTGTTATCCATAAAACTAAATTTGATTTATTTCCCTTTCATCCAATTCAAATCATCTTTTCATACCGAATCGTTTCGATTCATTAAGCTGAATGTAACTACTACTTTTGTAAGCAAGCTACACCCACTATTTCACTACAGAGGCCCTTATTATGTTGTTTACTTCTTTTGAAGAACCATTTTTTTTAATTTACTTGTTCAATAGGCGGAGTGAGGCTTATTTACTGATTTTATGTATTTTTTGTATTGTTTTATTTATTTACTGAATTTTATTTTATTTCATTATTTTTTTTGTTTTTCACTCCTATTAGTATCATTAGGGAGAGAAAAAGTTTTTTAGTATCCAAAAGTGGAAAATGGATAACAATATGATTCAGTTTTAGAACTAAAACCGTATATGATATGAATCTGCCCAGTTCTGCTAAATTATATTAAAACTTTTTAAAGAATTTTTTCCCTTTTAAAGAATTTATACAGTCTACTTATTTACACTGACTATAACCCATGCTGTAAAAAATAAAGTTATAAATTAATTGGCGAAAAATTTTGGAATATATGTAATTACTTTACTCTTAATACTGAAACAGAATATATTGGGATCGCGTTAATTTAATGTTAAAAAGTGTGAGTGTGAAAGAGAGGAGAGAAAGCTATTTCAAAACTATTAGCTGGCTGAATATGTGGATGGATCCGCAATGCTAGATAACATCTGATATTTTATCCGTTCCGTCGTAGCATGCATATTTATTTTCTTCCTGACCGGTTTCGGATTTTCATCCATTGTCAGAGCAAATTCACCAAGTTCGTGTAGATACTTCACTTCAACGTAATGTTTCTGTTACTTGTGACTCACACATGTCGGTTGTATATAATTATGTGGGAAGGTTATAAGGTTATGTTACTATGGGTGTGTGTGATTAATGACAAAACGGAATTATTATAAGTTATGATTAGACATTAGAAAATAGTGTATAATAAATTTGTTTTTTGTTTTAAGGGGGGCGATATATATATATATATATATATATATGCATACCCACCCACACATACATATATATAAAAAATATTTTTTCACAAGAACAAAAAAATGATGCATGTGGAACCAAATTTTCTTATTTCCCGGATTAAAATACAGATTATTTGCATGACGCTTTTAAATTCTCCTGCCGTGCCCTATTCTTAACAAATGCCACCTTATCTCTCTAAACATATTCTTACTATAATTTAAACGTAAATTAATATCATTTAAAAAACAAGCATGATAAATAAAAACGAATACATTTGATTTCCTGTTATATTTATTTTAACGTCTTCTCCAATATGCCGTTTGCTGCCAACCTTCTTACATATCAATATTTATTTACATATTTTCTTATATTAACCCTGCTTGTATTTCACGTCTATTTATTACTTGTACAAGTTTTTGACTGTCCATAAACTTTGCATCGCCTTTCTTCAAACTTTATCTATTCTTATTAGTACAGTATACTCCTGAAATAACTTATCACCCCGCCCTAATAAAAAAAACTTGATAAAATACTGAGCATACTTTACAACACTATTAAAATTTAGTTATGGAGTATTCTGCAAAACAGAAAACAAATTTATTATACACTATTTTCTAATGTCTAATCATAACTTATAATAATTCCATTTTGTCAATAATCACACACACATAGTAACATAACCTTATAACCTCCCCGTATAATTATATACAACCAACAAGTATGAGTAACAAGTAACAGAAACATTATGTTGAATTGAACTCTCTACTCGAACTTGGTGAATTTTGCTCTGACGATGGATAAAAATCCGAAACCAGTTAGGAAGAAAATAAATATGCATGCTACGACGGATAAAATACCAGCTATTAGCTGGCCTTTATAATTTAAATATAATTTAAATTCTGTCGAAACTGAGGCGAAGATTTCAGATAAAATCCATTAACCGGAATTGCAATTCTAGTGTTTTTTCCTTTTTCAGTTTTTCACCTTTTTCTTAGAAAAGAGCCCAAACAATTTTCTTCAAACTTCCCTTACTAACTATAATTAATAATAATAACTACTTTATTTTTTAACAAAAAAATGTATAAATGTAGAATAACATTACGCGGTAGGTCAAAGCCTTTTTTTTATATGAAATAATTTATAAATATTTTATTTTCCTGGGAAAATATCTTGGGAGGTTCTAGGAAAATGATGACCTAAAATTTAATTTCCTAATTTATCCCCATCTATTAATTATATAATTCAAAAGAAAACTAATTACATATTTAAAAACAAAAAATCTATTACCCTGAAAAGCTACTTTATGTTACAGATTTTTCAGGTTATTTTTATCTTTTCCCAGTAAATCGAGATGAAATCATTCAGTAAGAAAAATATATATAATATATTTTGCTTTTCTTTGAAATTTAACGTCCATATTTTTCCCATTTTTTTGTTTGTTTTGTTTTCACTATGAAGACATTTAAGATAAATTTTACCACTGCCATTTATATGGAGAATTATTTTTTTGTATAATCATTTTTTTTTTTAACTGGTTGTATTTTAAAAAACCTGTCAAAGATAAGTCATGAAATTATATTAGTAATAATTAAAACTGAACAATGCAAGATCTTATGCAGATATACAAACTGGTTAAAAGCTAAACCGAAAAGCATCTAGAAGATCGCACTTCGAATGGAGCTAGAGTTTTCTATAAACGGTTTTAAAGATATATAGAAAACAATTACATTAAAATTGTAATAAACTAGTATTCTTTTTTTTTTAAAAAGCTGTAAGAGCTGTGATCGTAAACATTCTTCTAAGCATGTCCTCATTCTCGAAAGCCAATCATGGGCAAGCGTGAAAATGGAGAAAAAATTAAGTTTTACCCACTACGTACAGCCCCATTCATAGGCAAGTTGGTGGAGGATGTTAGGCCATTGTTTATTTATTTATTTATTTTTTACAGTGTCGGTCTAATAACCAATTCAACACTTATTCTGAAGAAGCCTATGGCAATATGTGCGTAACTTCGTATTTATATCAAATCACTGGCACGGTTTCAAGTCAAAGATTTCAATATTTTAGAAAATACTATTTGATTGCATTTTTGCAGGAATTATTCCTATATAATGAAACGGTAAAAATGAAACGTTGAACGTGAAAGCAAAGACAATGGCGATGGGGGCAAATCTTATTCTTTAGATTGGCCATAATTTCAAACAAATAGAATTTTCAGTCAGAATATAGTATATTTAAAGACATTAGAAATCTGTTTTTGTGTATCCTCTGGTTGAAATATTATTATTAATATCCTTAAAAGTGGTGGAACAATAAATTTTACTGAATTATTTTAAGATAAATATTTGCCCAATTTTAGTTAGTATAGGTTACAGCTATGCCTCATTTCCTCTAACAATATTACTAACAACCAACCCAGGGTAGTAATATCTCGGTTTGACGTCACTTGCCCATCTGATATGTTTTATAGTCCTGAACTAATTCTACTCTACAGGATGTCAGTGTATAATAGCCTCTGGGATTAAATACTGTTCTATTTTAATAATTATAAACAGGGATTGTCCCATATATCACTTTTATATAATATTCATATATAATGTTCTTTCATTTGAATAACAATCGAAATTTATATTAAATAGTAATATAAAAGAATGTTTATGGATTATCCGTTAATTTGTCTTTTATTATGAGATTTAAGGAATGTATCGTGCTTTTTTTTTAGTTAGCTAATTTTCTAAAGCACACAATCGAAACACTGAACTAAACTACACATGGTGATAATCAATCTTAGAATGCAAAATATCAGAATTAAAGAAAAAAACAAACAAATAAAACTTGACCTTAGAATCTGTAAAATTTTATCGCGTACAAATTCGTTGTTTGTACTTAATTTACGAACAAGCATATCACATTTTTAATTCAGACAATTCCCATTAAAGATCCACTTGCAAAGTAAAAATAATATTATTTTATGCAGTTCAATTTTTTTTTTTTTTTTTTTGCAATATTCCCGCTTTATTCAGAAGTTTCGCGAAGTATTTATAAATAATTTTCCTTCCACATATGCTTGCGAATCCATTAGTGGTCGAAATGAATTTTATAGAAGATAGTACAAGAAACAAATAAACGTTTGTTGAACCTACCGTATATGTAATATTACTAAAAGTAACAAATACGTAGCGTTTATTATCGAAATTATAGCAGCAAAAATCTCATAAATAAATTTGAACTTTCTCTTACTCCTAGGAAGAGGAAGTATTGTAATCGTGTCAAATTTTCGATATCGAGTTTTCACCGGAAATATCCGTTTTGAGGTCCCCTGAGTCCAAAAAAGTGGTTTTTAGCAAATGGTCTGTGTGTGTGTATTATGTATGTATGGTGAACCAGCATAGCTCAAAGTACAGCGGAACCAACCACCACAACTAAATAAAACGACCTTAAATTCTCTAAAATTTTATCGCGTACTAATTCGTTGTATGTACTTAATTTACAAACAAGCATATCACATTTTTAATTCAGACAATTCCCAATTAAAGATCCACTTGCAATGTAAAAATAATATTATTTTATGCAGTTCAATTTTTTTTTTTTTTGCAATATTCCCGCTTTATTCAGAAGTTTCGCGAAGTATTTATAAATAATTTTCCTTCCACATATGCTTGCGAATCCATTAGTGGTCGAAATGAATTTTATAGAAGATAGTACAAGAAACAAATAAACGTTTGTTGAACCTACCGTATATGTATTATTACTAAAAGTTACAAATACTAAGCGTTTATTATCGGAATTATGGCAGCATAAATCTCATAAATAAATCTCATGAATAAATTAGAACTTGAATTTGAACAAAAAAAAACAAAACAGTGTTTTATTAACTTTTTTTTCTTTTAAAAACTATCTGGGACGTTAGCAAGTCGATAAATCATAAGTTTGTGAATTTTTTGGCACTCACATTTTCACCATCATTATTCTAAGTGGGTCGTTAATTTGTTGAAAATGTTTTTTGTATGTTGTTCATTTGCCTTTCATTTTGTTGTCTATGTTTAATGTATTCTTCTTTTGTCTAAATTCGGTACATTTCCTTGTAGCTTTTGTCCGGAAAAAGACAATGGGAAATCTTTCCATTCAAGAAATTCCATGAAGTAGTTGGGGATTGTTTTTAAAATATTTTGCAAAAAAAAAAAAGAAGATAATAGTTAGTAGTTAATTAAGTGAATAAAGAGATACCATCAGTTAATGATTGTGAAAAAAAAAAATGTAATTTTCCGGAATGAAAGTTTAAACGTAATTTAATGTAATAAATAGCTAAGTAATATAGAGGTTTACAGAATTTTTGTTTTGTTTTTGTTTTTATTTCAACAACGGTTGAGAATAGAACATTAGCCCCATAGGATTTTCTTTAAACTTGCAAGCATAACTTCTGCAAATCGATTATCACTATTGAGTAATAGACTTTTTTCCCGAAAAAAGTTATTTTGGTGCGATTCAGTGAGCGCAGAGACTTATCACTGCAAAGTAAAAAGTATTTTTCTTTTAAAATGAATTTATTTCTAATGTAATCTCCCATTAGTTCAATACACATTGTCCAACGTTTCTCCAATAATTGAATTCCGTCCCTGAAGTGCGATTCTGGAAGGTCTTCAAAATATCCATTTACCGCTGGCTATCATCTCTTCATTTGACCCAAAACATTTACAAAATTTCTTAACGTTTGGTAATGAATGAAACACAGTGGGAGCCAAATCTGGCGAATAGGGAAGATGTTCCAACAATTCATACTTCAGATCCCTCAATTTTCCCATTGCCAAAGCGCCTTTGTGGGCGGATGCATTTTTCTAGTGAAAGAGGATTTTTTCTTTTGCAAACCAGGCCTAGGTTTTGAAGAAGACATGGGTAGTATTCCCCACTAATTGTTTGACCTTTTGGCCGGATAATCAATTAAAATGAATCCCTTTGGAGTCCCAAAAAATACTAGCCATAACTTTTCCATCCGATGCAATTGTTTTTTTGCTTTCTTCTGTGCAGAGCCACCGGCTACTACCCACTGATTGGACTGTTGGTGTATAGTGGGGAATCCGCGTTTTATTCATCGTAACAAATCGGCGCTGAGTAACACGATTCCTCATTTGTTTGTGATGAGCTGTAGTTCTTCGTGTAAAATGTAACGTACCCTTTCTTCTTAATCGTCGATCATCTAGAACTGTAATCTGTATCTCCTCAATATTTTCTTCGGTAATCGCAGTTTTTGGCCGACCTCCACATGGATTATCTTCAATCAATATACGAGCATTTAAACTCACCTGCCCACTTTTTTGCAGATGATAACGAATGTAGCAGACACCTTATACAGTTTCATCAACTTTGGATGAATTTCTGTTTGTGATAAACCATTCAAAACGAAGAATTTTATGACGGAACAGTATTCAAGTTTATTGATTTTGATACTTTAAGCAACCGTAAAATACAAAACTATTTGCTGATTAAATTCACATATGCTATTTACTATTGCAACAATTGTGCCAACATAACAAAACAGTAATTTCATTTGTAGCAGTGCTATCTGCCGACTAGGCCGAGATCTTGCCCTAGTATATTTTGTGGGCTTGGTGAGATATGGGTAATTAAATATTTGAAAATTCCAAGTACCAAAAAAAAAGAAAAAGTATTTTTTCAGAACTGTAATAAATACAGATGGAGAAACTCAGTGATAATGTTACATCAAGATTGTCTTCACAGTTGGTCTAGATATCTCAGAGAACTGAAGAGTTAGAGAGTAATGATTGTGGGCACTTGGGAGTGACCATTATGAAGTAATTGGAGACAAGAGCAACTGACCTAGAATTGTGTTGTTTGTATTGAGTGCGATGAGGAAAGTTCTCGATCTGTGTTTAGTGGTGACGGAAGAAAGGGAAAGGGCTGAAAAGTGTCTCTCTTGCTTGTTGCTTAGTTAGAAACAAGGAAGTAGAAGAAGAAGAGGAGACAACACCGTCTAAATATTTGATCCATCATAACTGGAATAGTCTTTGGCCAAGTTCCAACATCATCGTCCTTTATACAGTTTTGGTCGATACTATGCTTCCGGCCCAAACAAACGCTCACTTCTTTTTGTATCTTCTACAGTTTCATCCATTCCCCCTCGCCACAAATTTTTCAAACTTCAGTTTCATACAATATAGATACATTCAGAGAAGTTAAGTTTACAGCCCAACACTTTTTAAAATATTCAACAACTCAATAATCTTTCCTCAGGATTTTCTTTCTGTCATCACTTTTTCACTTATTACTCCAAGTACCCCAATTTTATTTACTTTTTCATAGTTAGTTTTGTCTTAATAGTTCCAAAAACGCTTATTCTACTTATTTCTTTTTTCATATTTAATACATTTACCCAATTCAATTTTTATTTTTTAGTAAGTCAATTTACTGCCTTTTTGTCTGTCTGTTTGTTTGTACCAAATGTTATATATAAATATGGATACATATCGCTCAAATTATGGTACTGATGCTTTTGTTTGTTCAAAGTTTCTTCTTTAAAAGTAAAGGGAGATTTCGTACAATTATTTTTTGAATCACTTAAGCTCTTAATATCGTAGGCACTTAATCAATTTTCAGTTTTGATTCTATGCTTTTTTTTGACGTTTTTCCTGTGAAGATTTTTGTTTTTAATTAGAAAAAATGGTGTTACTTCCTTGATATAAAAAAAAATTCTAGCAAACCACTGACTCAGTCTCAATCAGGAAACTCCTCAAGTGTTTTTCATGATAATGGAAGCCGTGAAAAGATCAAATAAAATCTTGCGTTCTTAAGCTGGATTTGCATCTTGAAGGAAGTACATCATTTGACGACGTGCAAGTCAGACATTTCAAACAGATCTGAGAAAGCTACACTTAAGAAATGAAGGACAAATGATGGCGTTCAAATATTTCATTATAAAAATACTGACCACAATTTGATCCCTAATTAGGTCGCACCACATATTTATCGAAATTTCGATCTTCCTGCGTCCGATATGTAATATCTGGATTTTCAATTGCCCACTTTTTGAAATTACACCTCTTCAATAATCCATTATTCATAAATTCATATTCATCACTCCATAAAACCTGTTTTTGTCTTATTTTACTATAAACTCAAAAAGAATGTGGTAGCGCGCTGGACTCCCACCCGGAAGATTTGGTTTGAGTCAATGAGCATTTACAACTCAATCTTCGGCATGAACAGTATGTGTAAATGACCGTTCCTAACACAACAAGCGCTAGGAACTTCATGTTGCCTCTACTCTGGGGATCTCAGCGGTACCTCCTCTCCACTTAGATCTTAGCCCGCCTATCCGCTCTATTTATCTATCTATCTATCTATCTATCTTTCTACTATCTATCCTATCTATTCTATCTAGCTATCTATCGATCTATCTATCATCTATCTTCTATCTATCTATCTATTCTATCTATCTATCATCTAGCTATCTATCTATCTATCTATTATCTATCCATCCTATCTACTTCTATCTATCTATCCATCTATCTATCTATCTATCTATCTATCTATCTATCTATCCTATCTATCTATCTATCTATCTATCTATCTATCTACCAAACTATCTATATATCAAACTATATATCTGTCTATTTATTTATACGGGCTTCAACCTTGAATATTTTAACTTGCCCCGAAACTACGATTAGCTCACTTCAAGACTTACCAATCATATTGAAAAAATACAAAAGTCCAAATTCAATATTCCTAGTAGTAATCATTTCCAAGAAGTAGTTAACAGTTTTCACTCAGCTCTCTGCCAAAAGCCTTTTTATAGGCCATCTAGTTTTCATCCAAACCTACCATTAGAACATGCATGAATTCTAACGTCAGCCACAACATCGCTGGTCGCTCAGTCATTCACTTCTCTCTTGATACTCTTTTTCCCTGGAATAATATAAAATCTAAATTCATGAGTAGTAAAGTGTCGGCCAGTTATTCAGTTATTTCAACATCATCTTGGTTTAACTTGACCTTTGCTATCACATTTATACCCTCAGGTTTCAGTTAATCAATTGAATGGAGGATTCTTTCTTGGAAATAAGTCCTCATAGTAATTCATTAATCTTTCTATTATTCATTTTGTTTTTTTTAATAATTAAATACTGTTTTTATAATTAATTCAAGCCTAATTAATGTAATGTACTGGATCAAAGACTTTTATTAAAATTAGCCATTAGCTATCAGTATAAAAGCTCGCCTTATGTATTGCTTTAATCATTTCAATTAGAATGACTCTTTATCTTGTTATTCTGTTACTATGGCATTATTTACCTCTCATCAATGATTCACATTCCTCTTGGTTGCAATCTTCTGGTTTTAATTGTAGGCATTTCCAATCTAAGGCATTAATTTTTTGTTGTGGTGGTTGGTTCCGCAGAGCTGGAAAGCATCAGAGACATTTTCCGTGGTAGCCTGCTTCATTTTGTGATCATCGACCGGTTCGGGCGTTCGCCCATCTTCAGGATGGTTTTTCAGACAGTGTGACAAACACAGACTTGCACAGAGCAAATTTAGTTTACAACTCCATTATCATTTTTTTCATTAATTAGGTTAATAATTTTTTTAGTTTACACTCGAGTGTGTAAACTAAATTTGCTCTGCGCAAGTCTGTGTTGTCACACTGTCTCAAAAACTCATTCTGATGATGGGTGAACGCCCAAAACCGGTCGATGACCACAAAATGAAGCAGGTAACCAAGGAAATTGTCTCTGATACATTAGTTTTTTAATTGATCTAATAAATCATAGGCGAATTGTGTTTAAATCAAAATATACTTCAGACAAACATGATCCCTTTCAATATACTTCCAGCTCCCATTGTATTTCATGCTACAAAACTGGCCACTAGAATTATGTGGATAGGAAATAATCCAATATACAATAATAATCTATGCAGTAGGCGTCTGTTGAAATTTTAATCATTTTATTTTTACAATGAGTTCATTATTTACGTTATTTTTTAAAAAAAACTTTGACAACCTAAATTATGAGGTTGTATAATCAACACCTGATTCTATTATAATTTCTATGTTTTTCTATTGTCAATGTACTATTTTGATTAAGAAGAAAAGAGGTAGTATTGCTTTGCCCTATTAGGAAAGCTTTCAACCATCAGATCTTGTTATTTTCATAATTAAACTGGTGAATCTACAATGGGCGGTTTAATGTTAACAAAAATCAATAAAAATGTTTCCCCTCCTTTTTTGCTCTCTAACCCAATTATGCAAATAATTTCAAGGTTGATTGTCTAATAAGATTTAATTAAGTTCTTCAATTATTTGAAAATTAATAAGTACGGCAATTTCCTTGCCACATCTTTCCTTTGGCACTTTTTTTCTTCACTGACACATTAGTTATTTCTGGAACAGAAGCCAGTTACTTCAGCAGATATTTTTTTTTCATAAAGTATCAGAGACTGTCAGTAACGATTCTGATAAATTGCGGTAATATATAAAACCGGAAATAATTTCAAACTTCTTAAGCTAGGGAATAGATAAATTGTGTTATCTATGTTTGTTCCGATTTAGTGATTAGGGGCTAACCCTCATCTTTCAAGAGCGGCCACATAATTTGCACTAGTGGACCAGAACCACATTAATGTCTAAACAAACAAATTATATAATACTGGATTTAGTATAAATCCCTATACATTATTGCCAGAATCGATCGTATCAGTCCAATAGTAAGGAGTGTGAAGCTGACCAAAAAAAAAAAGGAGCGAAATTGCCACAAACGCTAAAAAGAATTTTCTCTCTCTGGCTGTATCACACATTTCCGGGACCGATTTCCTTCATATTTTTTTTTTTTTTAGCTGTCACTTCCGGATGACCTTTACCCACTTTGCAAAGTAGGAAGCATAAACTTCTGGTATCCTATTTTGTCCCTATTGTATTGGTTAGAAATGGATTGTGTGGTTGTAGATTGCAACTTGGCACGAACGATTTAATTTAATTTTACGAAATATGACTTAGAGAATTAAGAATTTGGGAATTTAACCTCGCTTAAAGACATATAATTTAATAGCTAGATATATTTTTATACATAGGAACAAACTGAACTAAACGTTACTAGGATAAGTAAACGGACAGAATGGCAGATTAACAAATAACAATGTGACGAGTTGGAGACTTCTTGCTGACTCTATCTGTATGACTGTATATCCTTCCACTTTTGGTCTCGTATATATAATTGCTTCGCCTCATACCATCTGTTCTTTTACAATAGAGTTTGCCTACACCTTCGTTTTTCACAAACGGTTTCTCGTCCTTTTTTTTTAACAAGCCAACTGTCCAATTTTTCCACTAAACTGATATTTTAAAATATATATTTAAAATTTCTAATTCTGCTACTTCTTGCTTCCATCACATTATCTCGACAATATATATTTCACAGTTACCGTTTCATGTTAAACTTAATTCTAAGTCAAATGCAAATCTCAATGTCAAATATGTAGGAAATTTATGTGGCTATTTTTATGTGAAATATGAAGGAAATTTTAATATCTTTCCAACAACATATTGATTTTCTATTTTTGGCTTGTTCAAATTTGTGAAAAAAATTTCTAATTTCTGTTTGCATAAACATTGCATATGCTCTGGAATTAACGGTAAACTGCTGCAGGATGCGGCATTGCAGTATAATATTGCAAGTTGCTATACTGCATCGATAAAAATGCAAGTTCCTGCATTGCTGTTGCAACGTCTTCATTTTCTTCTTTTTTTTTCCGACTCAATATTTTCTGCTTACTGATTATGTCCGAATTTGGAAAAAAATAAAATAAATAAATATATAAAAACAAAAACATGTTTATTTTGAAAACTTATAAATAACTACAACCTAATCTTAATTAAGAATTAATATAAGAAAAGGGTTGTATCTGGCAAACTAGTGTTTAATTCAAATGTAAATACTTCAATTCAAGCAATAGCGACATTTATTCTGAAATTGAAAAACAAAAACATGGGAAAAATTAATGACTTTTTGACATTGCAATTTTTACGATTTTAATTGGCAAAATCACTTCAAATATGGCATTTTTAGTGAATTTTAGTTTATGTAAGCACCAAGTATTAATATAGTTGCATGTTAGTTGTTATGGTTTGGAGTTTGTCTGAATCTGATTTCAATGTTTAACAGCGGTCTTTGTCAGCCGCCTTTTATAGCAACAGTTTTAAGATCAACTTAGGATGCCTTAAAATTCATTATAATCAAATCAAAAGTATTTAAAATTCTACATTATAATTTTTCATGGATAATTAAATATTCCAATATTCTAAAAAATGATATATTTATGTACTTTACAGTTTACTGTAAGCTTAAGCGTTGCTTCATTAACAACAATTTTAATCCTTAAAAGCCCATGCGTAAAGTCTATTCATAATTTTCAGAAGTAGTGCCAGTAACTTCTGTGTTTCCCTAATTTTTCCTCTTGTAAGCCCTCTAAACGTTAATAGAATATATAGGGAGAAGAATGAATAGTGGAAGACTGGAGTTACTGCAGGTACTAGTAGATGACATGCGCATTACACTAATTACTAGATCATTACACACCTGTGCTGGCTTTTTTCTTATATGTTTCCCTGTTTTAGTGTATGGTGGTGAGATATGAGAACACTCTGTAATAGCCTTAACACTACCAGTATACATGGTTTCATGCTACTTTAAATAGAATGAATTAAGCACCAGTCCCTTATGTACAGCGCTCTCTAGTGCTGTTAAATACCTAAAAACCCTAAGAGATTTAACCATTTTGCACGTTGTTAGTGAATTCTTAATATGCTACAGCCGTAAGAACTTTAGGCTTTAAAGACAATCTGACTACAGGGAAAAACTTTATTTTTTATTTATTTATTTATTTTTTTACTTTTTCATAAAACAAACCACTGCAGAGTTGAAGCTATTTTCGATACCGTGTTGTGGAAACACTTGTATTCAGGATGCTTGTATAGGTGTTGTGGTCCACGGATTCTGGAATTGTTTTTTTTTTTTAGAAATCGGTCTGTGTATACGTACGATAACATCATAGCTCAAATACGAAAAATTGCAGCAAGTTCAAACTTGACATTCTGTTTAGTTCTGTTCTTGACATTCTGTTTAGTTCTGTTCTTGACATTTTGTTCTATTCTTGACATTCTGTTCAACCTTGGCATACGACATCTGCCACAATTCCTCAGATTTTTCACTTTTTTGCAATTTTCTCGAAAGTGATTCCTAGGATTTTGTTTAAACTTAGTATATTATTAACTTTCATATAAATAAGACGATTCTATCATCTATATAACTTTAATTAGAATTAAATATGTTGCCGAAATTCCGAATTTGGAGAAAATCGGTTGACCGGAAGTCAATTATTTGTATAGTAGTGCAAAATTCTGCTTTCGTATCCTTCTAATACAATTGTTGATTTACAACTAGTGTTCGTCTTTTGGTTAATAAATGGTAAACGCGGCTTAAAAGTGAGATTAGTTTGCCATCAACTAATCATCACTAATCATTTGCCATAAATTGGCTCCATAAACGGATATTGCCGCCCCTTCCATAGAATTTTATTGTTTTTGGTATTTACTTCTATACGAGTCCTTGACCTCCTTCAGCATTGTTTGCCAGATTTCATTAATGGAAACTGCCATTTCCAAAATTCTGATAAACGAGCAGTCTTAGTTTTAGTCTCGATCCTTTAAAAATTGTGTCTTAAAAAATCTTTTGCGAGAATTCATTATACTGGTTTTCGTTCAAAAATCTTAAGCATTTGTCTCGTTTATGATGATTCTTTAGTGGAAGAAAGAAATGGAAAAATAATAGTTTTGGAAAATAGTTTAGTAAAATAATTTGGTTAATTTTAGCAAGTTCAAATAGTGTATTTTAGTGAAGGGGAAAGAGCCAGGTACTATAATTTAGGTCAGTGCTACCAAGAGACAAAGGGCAAGAAACAGTTAGGGTAACTCCCTTCAGACTTACCAGCATTATTTGAAAAGATTTGAACTAACAATTAGAAGGCATTCTTTCAGAACAGTCTATATTGTGCTTTCAAACAAGAACAGTCTGCATTCTGCATTCAAAGCCAGAACACTTGCTTCAGGAATCGCTCTCTTAAACTCAGAGCCAGTGATAGAGATTGGTATTTATTCTAGATTAACAATTGATTTATTACGATATAGCTGTGAATATTGTAAAGCATTTAAATTCACTTAAAGAATATATATCATTTCAAAAACAGTAGTGATTTCTTGTTCATTTCTAATATTTCTCTGTTAAACATATATACACACAAGCCCATTACAAAACCGATCACGCCACAAGCTACCACTACACTACAACTCAACATACCAATAACATTTCAGTTCATTGCTTTCAAGAATATCTCTGACTTATTAAACCTTCCTAACATCATATTTATCAAGTTATTACTTCCTTAACATCTGCTGAAAAGTTTCTGGTATCCCATGATTTTCAGACAAATGTGTTTTCAATCAACAATCCAGATAAAAAAAAAAAAAATAAATAAATAAAAAACACTAAAATGTCTGGCACCGGAAAATATCGCATATTTTCCTGAACTTAGTAAAACCTATCTTTGCTGCAACAAAATTTCTTTTAATACTCAATTTGTTTAGCTTTTTTTTTTTTCATAGAACAAGTATTGAGGTGCAAACAAATGAGTGAATGGAATTATTATTATATGATTTACATTAGTTTCCCATCACTTTTATGATAATTCTTCCGTACATTCTTTGTTGTCATAATATTTCAATGTCTATTTACACATTATTATAGAAGCCACCTGGAGCTTCCAATTTAGTTTGTTTAGAATTCTAACACAAAAAAAAAACAAATAAAAAATCGAAATAAAAAGAAAATAATTGAAAAGGAGGTTTTTTTATGAATAAAATTTCTCCCTATTTTCTTGCCCATTTTGAACAATGAACAATGAACCTTTGTAACATTTGCAATAAAAGTCATGGTAATGTTTACAATAGCCTTTGTACATACAACAGTATATCAATTCGGTTCAATTGAACTTTGTATAGAAGAGAAAACTCTATAGCCGTCCATTTCACAACTAATTTAAGGTCTTCTTTAGAACTGCATCAAATGGAAATTTTCCATTGAATATAGGAAAACAATAAAAAAGAAAAATAATTATCTGATTATATAAAATTTGTATTTATGCTTGACATTCAAGGAGTAAAGCAAGTACAATTTTAGTACAGTTTTATTGTATTTTATACTTTAAATTTTTGTCACAACACCCCCCACTATTTTGAAGAAAACAGCTCATAAAAAACTGTTTTTTTTCTCTTATTCTACAAAAAATATATATTTAATTAATACTAGCATATGTTGTTGAGAACCCATGGCTCCTAATTCTTCAATCAAATTGGCATTAATAGCATTTAAGTTCTCTTTAATGTTTACTTCCTCTTACTCCTAGTAAAAGAAAGTATCGTGATAAATTTTTCAGTTCAATTCAGTTTTCAATGGAAATGAAATACATGTTCAGACGTCATCTGAATAAGCAAAAAAAAAGAAGGTTTTTAGCGAATGATGTTTGTGTGTATGTACGCATGTATATCTCAAAAACAAAAATGCGCAGAAAGTACAAACTTCTAGTCCAGATCTGTGGTAGGTAATAATTTATATGTATTTGGCAGACACACACACACACACACACATATATATATATATATATATAATATATATATATAATTATATATATATATAATAATACATCAGTGTACCTATTTGGCGTCACGTGGTAAAAAATTAGATTCCATTCGGCGTCCATAGCCATCTGACGTCCATATAAGGACGCCAAATGGACATGTGGCTATAAAATTTTTTTGGGTGGTGATTCAGCCATGCGGTTTTTTTCATTTAGTAGACCGTAGCTCAAACATAAAAAAACTATGAGAAAATGCGACATCTAACGCTTCATAAAATTATTATATTCAAATGAATTTTTTGAAAGGACGCCAGATAATTGCTACCATGAAAGATTCGTATAATTTGTTACTTTATGGTTTCATCGATAGATAACACTACAATAGCTGACGTATATCAAAATTTGAATATTTTTGTTCATTTAATGGATTTTTCTGCGTCCGGCAATTTGGCAACGCTGTTCAGGATGTTTTCTTTACAAAACTTTAAACCAGTGTGCATTATTTAGTTTGTTGTTGATGTTACTCTCAAAAAGTTGTACTATTCAATGTAAGTATGATATTACCCTAATTATTTGTTTTGTTTTTTTTAAATAATTTAGTTTTATTTTTTTTACTTTCTTGTTTAAGTTTATTTAATTAAATTGTATTTATTAAATTTTAAAATGATGTTTTTTTTAAGTAGTAATTTGTTGTTTTAGTTCAATATGATATCAAGATCCCAAAAAATTATGAATTTAGTTCCAAAAGCATGTGATAAAATAATTATGGAACATTTAGATGTTCCAAAATACGAAAACACCAAAGGTTTAACTGAAAGAGAAAAAGATAAATTTATGGAGGGTAAGAAAACTTCATTAGTATTTTTATAAACATTTCTACAGATTGTTTTGTTGTATAAAAATTCAACTAGTTACATTTTATTTAGATGGTATTTCTTATCGTTTTTCAGTATCTAAATGTCTTGGGCTAAATCTTCAAAATGTATTTGCTGTTCAAGCGACACTAATTTCACATGATTCTCAAAAACTATCATATTTGGAAATATATGGAAAAATTGATTATTCCGAAGTAAATAAGATTTCTCTTCCAGAAATCAACAATGAACCAAAAATTATCTTTCACAAACAATCAGATATTGCTGCCAATGCTTCGCCTGTTTCTGATATTTTTGATGAAACGTACGATTTTGATTCTGATGTAGATTACGTTCCACGATCATCTGATTACTGTTCAGATAGTGAAGGAAACTCATCTACTGATATTTTAACACCTGATGAAGTTAATCAGCATGAAATAGTTAATGATGATGATGGACATTCAATTACTATAAAAAGAATAAGACAAAGAGATTTTTGTTTTTATTGTGAAGAACTCGTACTCAACTTTGCAAGACATGTTGAGAGAAATCATGCGAACGAAATTGAAGTGGTCGAAATTTTAATAAAACCAAAAAATAGTGTGGAAAGGAAGCGAGGATTCACAGAATTAAGAAAAAAAGGAAATTTTATTCAGAACCAAGAGAGCTGTTGGAAGCCAATGAAAAAGCGGCTAATTAATAATAATCCTAGCGATTATCTACCATGCACATATTGTCTGGGATTTTATTCAAAAAAAAAGTTGTGGAAACACAGAAAGATGTGCTCTAATAACCCAGATAAAACAAAAAAAGAATTTTCTCAAGCTGCTGCCCAAAATTATTTAGTTAGGTTCATGAATATAGATAAAAGGTTGAAAGAAGAAGTATTTCCCCGAATGCACCCAGATGAGATATCGATGGCTGCAAAAAGGGATACACTTATCTGTGCGTTTGGGGCCAGATACTTAAAAAGTCATCGCCAGAGACACCATATCAATGTCACTTCCAGGAAAATGAGGGAATTAGGGAGATTATTACTTGAAATAAAAAAGAAAGAGCCCTCAATTAAAAACTTGCTTCAAGCTCTTCAGCCTCAATTTTTCGATTTGATTGTTGATGCCACTAAAAATGCTGCCAAATATGATAATCAACGTGATTTTTTTAAGTCGCCAACATTCGCGATGAATATAAGCACATCATTAAAAGAATGTTGCGATATTGCCATAATTCATGCTTTAAAACGGAAGGATATGAGTTACAATATAAGCACAAAGGAAGCAGAAAGTAATTTAAAAACACTGATACATTTATTCCAAACAACATGGAGATACGAAATATCACATCAAGCTGCAGAAAATTTGGCACTAAGTAAGTGGAATAAAATAACTATAATTCCGCTTGCTAGTGATATAAAAATATTAAAATCATACTTAATAACAAAAGCGGAGGAAGCAGTGAGAAAACTAAATAATAATCACAGTGAAGAATCAACTTTCAGGTTGTTACTTGAAACCATTTATTGTAGGGTTTTGTTGCTCAACAGAAGAAGGCCTGGAGAGTTAGAACGATTACAACTACATATTTACCAAAAATCGGAAGCGAATAATAAACACAATTATGAAGAATTTTCAGAAGCTGTAACGCCTACTGAGAAAATATTACTACAAAAATTTAAGAGAATCGTAATTAGAGGAAAACGCGGAAGAGGAGTCCCAGTATTGTTTAGTCCAGATATTCAAAATCATATTAAAATTCTTCTTCAGATGCGTCAAAACTTTGTGCCTTTGGAAAATAATTATCTTTTTGGGATCCCTAAATGTAGTACACCAATATGTGGATACAAAACTTTAGCAAAACATGCTAAGTTGTCTGGAGTGAAAGCACCTCATGCAATAACTGCCACCAGATTAAGGAAACACCTTGCAACCATTACTCAGTTGTTTTCTATGTCTGAGGGAGATATTGAGCAACTAGCAACATTTATGGGGCATACAGATCGAATTCATCGTGGAGAATACCGTATGCCTGATGACATATATCAAACAGCCAAGATATCCAAATTACTTTTAATGATGGAACAAGGTACTGCAAGTAACTTTAGGGGTAAAAAACTAGAAGAGATCGATATTGACTTAGACGAAAACTTATTCGAAACTACTGAAGAAGATGAATTAGAGGTAGAAGAAGATGAGGCGCAACAAATAGATGAAGATGTAGGTGAGTATATTTGCAATATATCTGAGAGTACAAATACTAGAAGAACTGACGAACCACCAAGTGTTGATAAATCAAAAAAAAAAAGAATACTTGAAAAATGGACTGAAAAACAAAAGGATGTTGTAACATCATTTTTTAAAACACATATATTAAAGAAAAAGCCTCCGCGGAAGGAGGAATGTGATAAATTAATCACGGAAAACCCTAATCTATTAAAAAATAAATCTTGGCTCAAAATAAAAGTGTTTATTCAAAATGAGTACAATAAAAGAAAATGATAAAACAGATTTCAATTTCAATCATTTTTTTCAACAATTTTTTTTCTTTGTACTATCGTATTAGTTTTATATTGATTTTTAATTAACGATTTATAATTTTTAATAAAATTCCTATAATATTATTTTTTGTAATGTTTAAAAAGAATTGTAACTTACAATAAAACTATAAAATTTTGCAGTATATATATTTATTTTTTTCTTCAAGAGAAACAAAGTTAAACACACCCATTCAAAAATCAAATTTAAAATACTATCTTGCTCAACGGAGAAGGAAGTATTTATTATTTATTTATTATTTATTTATTTGTTAAGATTATACAATCTTTACAAAGAGAGTTGGCTTAACTAGTTTTAACTATTTTATTACAAACAGTGTAATTATTATAAACCATCGACAGTACCAAAATTAATGTTAAGAATATTAACACATATAAAGCAACATAAACATAAGAAAATAAACTAAAACTTCTCTAAACAAGGAAACTAAAACAAAGTACTTGTATTTACAAAAAATTTTATTTTTTTTTTTTTTTTTTGACTAAAGACTAAACAAAAACATTCACTATATCCTGCCTAACTAAACAAAAATATCTCAATTAATTAAAAGACAAATGCAAAGATAATAAGAGAAAGTGTTTTGATCATAAGTATATAAGTTAACAACAATCAGGATAGTAAACAATTTTTTAATTTATTTCTTTTGTTGATAGCGTTCATTGTAAATAAGTATAAATGTTTTTGTTTAATGACACATTTAGTCGAGAATAATATTGATAGATCACAGGTATCAGAGGAATGAATGTAAAGATATTGATGACGTAACCGTTCATAGAAAGGGCAGAGCCAAAAGAAATGTTGAAGATTATCAGAACTGTTAGACGTACAAGTTGGACAAAATTTATCTGGGCAAAACTGAATTTTCTGCTTGTTTATATAAATAGAAGGGCCACTGTCACAAGATAAACGAAGTTGACATAACAGCCTCAATATGTTGATATTATTCCTCTTTAAATATTCCTCCTCTTGACCCAAAGAGCTCACGTTTCTAAAAATACTATTATATTTTGAATTTATAACTTTTTCTATGTCCAAACTTACAAAATTGTTTTTTAGTTTCTCCTTCATATCTCTTAGATTAATTTGAACAAAATGAGCATCTTGTCGATCCCAAACATCCTGAGCCCCTATAATACCCAAAACTCCTTCAAGTGATGCAGCCCAATTGAACGGTATAAAGCTATTATTTCTCAGCCCAAAAAGACGATTATAGCATTGCTTTATAAGAGTGTGTTCAGGAACGGATAATATTTTATACCAATACTTCAGCATTCTATTGAATACCTCAGCCTTCAAATGTGGCATGCCAGTTTCTAGCCGGACGTATGCACTCGGCGTATTACGTGGGAGGTGTAGTAAATATTTGAAAAACTTAACTTGAACACTCTCTAATTTATCACAATATGCAGAAGCCCAGATTTCAGAGCAATATAAAAGTACAGAGTTCACCATCGACTTGAATAAAAGAGTTTTAGCTCGCCATACGTCACAGTTATAATAAGATAGAATTTTGATTACTTTAGAAATCGCAACATTACTTTTAATTCGGAAATGATCGGCTGCCCTAGCGAATTTACCTGATGACGAAAGAGGAACCCCTAAATATGTAAAAGAGTGAGAAACTGGGAGAGATACATTGTTAAATGTAAATGGTTTAACATTTTTAAACCTTCCAGACTTTTGAAAAGGGACTACAATTGTTTTTTCTATATTCACAGATAGCCCATTAATCAATTCTATTTTCACTTGCAGCCCATCGGCTTGCTGATCCTACAGGTTCCATTCCATAACAATTGCTTATATATGCACTATTCTGTTTTCATTCCATGCTACAATCATGCAGTTCGAAGAGGCATCTGTTCGAAAATCAAATACACCTCTTTCAAGTTTAGAAATTTCTTTATCGTCATTAGAGGACATTTTTGCCAACTCATATTCGGCCAAACGATTTGCTAAAGAAATTGAACTAAAAAAACCTGTCTGAATAAATTTTAAAAGGATAATTTTTAGGTAGTTTTAGATAATTTTTAGCTTCCATTATATCAGACTTCACCCAATTCCTGACTTCGGTTTTCTTTTTGGAAGTAAATTCTTCTTCATTTTCCTTCTCAGCTAGGCTTTCTTCAATACGAACAATTTCAACTTCAGCTTCACTTCTAAGTTGTCGACCAGACATTGTTTATTGTTCCCCCAACATATTCATCACCACTATCCTTATCACTTTCCATTACATCGTCGGGTGGCAGTAAATAAATTTCTGCTGAAGCGAAATTTTTGTCTTCTTCAAGAAGAGAAATTAATTTCTCCGCGGCTCCAAACCTATAATAATAAATAATGGAAAAATCAACCTTAGAATGAAAATGAAATTGACAGAAACAATTATCTATACCTAGTTGATAATGCTAAATGAGTTATTATGTTAATTTATACCTTTATAAATCAATGATAGTGATTCAGATTTATAATACCATATCTTCTGATAAAACTTTACAATTAAATCTGTTACCTGAAGAGTTTTCAAGCTCTGTCACGATTGATCTTCCACAATTTTTTGGAGGTATTTCATGGGCTTGAATGAATGCAATTAAAGGCTAAGGTTCCAATATTCTGATCTGCACCAGATTGACTCTGGTAAATTGTTCTCTGTGCACTAATATATATATATATGCACAACATAAATTTTTAAAAATATTTTTTTTTATACAAACTCAATGTTAAATGAGTTATTGTGTTGATTTATACCTTTATAAATCAACGACAATGATTCAGATTTATAATCTGATATCATATCATCTGTTAATACTTTACAATAAGCTTTTGGTAAAAAACAATTAAATTTGTCACCTGATGAGTTTTCAAGCTCAGTCAATATTGATCTTCCAAATTTGGTTTTCACGGCCTTGAATGAAATTACTTTATTACTTTCACCTATTGTTAACTCCTTGATTGATTTTGTATGTAGCTGGGTGGAAGCTTGGTTTAAATTTGTCTTCAATAAATCTGACATCTAAAATTACAAATGTATACCAAATAATATTACAAAAGATTAGTTGTGTGCAATGCCACATTAAAAATTCAATACAAGTAACTTAAATACATACAGAATAAAAAAATATATAAGAAGTTACTCACTGTGGTAATAAATACTTGTTCACAGACTGATCAAGTAGTATTGATGGCACTTCTTCAATTAGCGAACCTTTAAATACTGTTTCAAATTTTTTTTTTTTTACTTTTTTTTAATATAGTAAGCAATTATTTCCGTAAACATGTTTTTACAAATTAATATTTTTTTACTTCCTTTTTAAAACTCTAGTTATCATGTTGACGATGCAAATTATTTTTATTATTATTTGACCCATATAGATTATTTTAGAAATTAATCACTTTAGATAATAATAATAATCATCTAATATAATTCTTTTAATGATCGGAAAAAAAATGATCGGAGTCAATTAAAAATAAAGAACACATAGCAGAGGAAAAAGAAGTAAAGGAGGCAGACATAGAAATAAAAAATAAACAACTTCAAAACATAACCTGTCAGAGAGGTAATTACTCAAAAAGTAAATATGTGAATAAAGAAATTGATTTATTAGAAGAAAATCGTAGTATGCCTAACCTCACATTGCAAGTTGAGACGGAAGCAACAACAGAAGAGGAACTGGATCACAGTCCAGATACCAATAAAAAGAAATATACGGATGTAGTAAAAGAGGTAAATTATAAAAAACAACAATCAAGATCTGAAATGAACGAAAAAGAAGAACCCTGGACTGAGGTGGTGGCAAAAAGGAGAAATAAATTACCTGAAAGAAAGAAGAACATGATTGTCGGAACTTCTGAGACACCAAATGAGCTAGTTGGCGTTAAGAAGGCATGGCTACACCTGGGAAAACTCCAGGAGGGAACTACTACTGAAGAGGTAGAAAACTTTTTAAAGAAATATTTCCCGGAAATAGACATTTCAGTTTCGAAGCTGCAATCAAAGGGGGTAAATTGTAGTTTTCGATTGGGTGTTGACTATAATATGAGAGATACACTCATGAAGAGCGAAATTTGGCCTCGAAATGTCACGCTGAGACGTTTTTTATTCCCAAGACGAGTGGCAGTACTGCCGCGATGAAGATCTGGCATCAGAACATGCAAAGCTTGGGGAATAAAATTACCTTGCTAGACAGTATAGTCCAGAAAGAGAGGTATGATGTTGTCTGTCTGTCAGAACATTGGATGAAGGAAGAACAATTAAATCTGGGTGCGCCTGAAGGTTATAAGTTAGCTTCCTCCTTCTGTAGGACCATGGCCCTGCATGGAGGAGTCGCTATCTTCATCAAATCTAATCATGAGTTTAAAGTACTTACTAAAATAAACCTCCTGTCAGTAGAATCAGAGTGTGAGCTGGCAGCTATAGAATTTGGAAAAGTAGTGATAGTGACAGTGTACCGACCTCCAAATAATAACTGTGATAACTTTTTTGTGATTTTAGGTAATGTTTTTAACTACTTATTTAAGTTAAGAAAACAGGCTGTGATATGTGGCGACTTCAATATTGATTTTTTAAAAAATAATAAATTAGTTTTAGATTTTAGAAACATTTGTAGGTATTATGGTTTTCAATTAACGTTAAGTGTAGCTACTAGGATTAATACGTGTATAGATAATATTATCACAAATATCAATGTAAATAGTTTTAATGTAGGTATAAGTAATCATCATATTAGTGACCATTTAGGACAGTATATTAATGTATGGTATGATGTACCTCAGAATACGGCTGGAAATGTTGAAAAGAAAGTGATTTTTATTAGGCCCCTCAAAGAGGAATTCATAGATATGTTTAACTACCTAGTCAGTCAAGTTGACTGGGAGGAAATACTCATTACCAAAGATGTTGATAAAGATTTTTGCATATTTATTAACATAGTAATTTACTATTATGAATTATGCTTTCCAGTAATTGCACAAAAACCTTTCAAACAAAGGAAAAACTGGTATACGACTGAGCTCCACGAGCAGAAATGTACACTAGATCTACTTTATGAACTGGTTAAAAATGGCAACCAGCAACTGGATAAAAAATATAAAAATCTAAAGAAGAAATATAGGAGTGATCTAAAAGAGGCCAAAAAATCAGCCAATGATTATCGAGTAATGAGCTCACATAATCATAATAAGGTATTCTGGGATATCATAAAGGGAGCACAAAATGTTACAAAAGGGACTAATACTTACCTGAATGCTGAACAACTAAACACTTACTTCATTGAACAACCAGAAATAAGCAAAGGTGGTTTGCCAAGGTATACCATTCAGCAAATAACTCGGCGTCAGAATGAAAACTCAATTTCATTTAAATTTGATGAAGTTAGTGAAGAAAGTGTGCTAATTGCTGTAAAGAGAATGAAGGAGAAGAAAACTAAAGACCACTACGGTTTGTCAAATTATTTTATTAAAAAGACTGTATTCACTTACATAAAACCCCTTACAAAACTGATAAATATGTGTTTAAAAAATGGAACTTTTCCAGATGTGTTGAAAATAGTAAAAGTCTTACCAGTCTATAAAAAAGGGGATACTAATAATGTGGCCAGCTTCCGTCCAATAGCCATTGTGCCAGTCATTTCTAAAATAATTGAATCAGTAGTAGCCAGCCAGTTGTCTGCGTTCTGTGAAGAAAACGAATTATTTTCTAACAGTCAGTACGGTTATAGAGAAAAGTATTCTGCAATAGATGCTGTATGTGCCTTGGTCGAAGAGATATATCAGGCCTTTGAAAAGGCCGAAACTTGTGAAGTTACTTTCTGCGATCTGACAAAGGCGTTTGATATGGTATCACATACCTTACTATTGAAGAAGCTTCGGGATTATGGCATTGAAGGTAAAGAGCTATCTGTTTTTCGGCAGTATCTGACTGGCAGACGGCAGTATGTACATCAGAAAGGTGAAAATTCAGAGCAAAAGGTGGTGAAACACGGAGTACCGCAAGGTTCAGTGTTGGGACCGCTTCTATTTCTGATCTACTACAGTGAGGTCAACAGATGTTGCACTGAAAGACTTCTGTTATATGCGGATGATACCACTCTCATCACAAGAGGTAAAGATCTGGAAGAAGTTATTACAAGGTCCAGTAAGAGTCTTATTCAACTAGAAAAATGGCTACAAGTAAATGAATTGATTTTAAATAAAGAAAAAACATGCAGGAAAGTTTTTACAGTAAGTCAAAAAGAAACAGACTCACCTGCGAAGTTTCTGGGAATAACGGTAGATGCTAATCTCTCTTGGAAAAGCCATATATACAACCTCAGCAAGCAATTGGCCACAGTAATTTTCCTGATTAGAAGACTCAGGGAGGTAGTCTCAATTGAGGTATTAAAAACTGCTTATTTCGGCTTGTTTCACTCTCGGATGGCTTATGGAATTGAGCTTTGGGGTGCCGCATCTGAAGCCAAGGTGATTTTCAAGCTCCAAAAGAGAGCTATAAGAACAATGTTAAAGAAAAAAGCTCGAGACAGTTGTAGAAAACTATTTGGAGAGCTGAATATTATGACACTATCCTCTCTGTTCATATACAGACATGCTCTGAAACAGAAACAAGAAACAAACAAGGATTTCAGGAGCAAACAATATAACTACAACATTCGTAGTAAGTGTGATATAAACATACCTAAAACCAGGTTGGTCAAGACAGAATGTAGTCCGAAAGTAATCTCTGGAAGAATCTACAACCATATTCCAAGAGAAATTAGAGAACTGAGTGATCCAACATTCAAAAAAAAGCTGAATGGTTTTCTTATGAAAAGCACATTTTATAATTTGGATGAATATTTCCAAGAAAATTACAGTGTAGAACAATTTAAATGAACAGATACACTTAAACTGAACATAGAACTAATAAAATGTAAAAGATTATAAAGATATGTCTATATAAATAAGTATAAAGGTCGCACACAGCCAACATCTATGACAATAAGTTATAATGAATTAGTTTGTTTATAATGACGAGCCTCTTATATTTTGTAAATATGTACAGGCAAATAAACAAATAAACAAATAAACAAATAAACAAATAATGAAGTCATTGCTCTTTGTACTAATTTGGATGATTTCATATTAAAAACAAAACAAAAACAAATTTAAACATAATTCCTTTATTTATTTTGTACAACTTTTAAGTAATTTAAGTTTCAACACATCTCTCAACAATTTTCTTTAAGTAATCAAATTGTTTACTAACAACTTCAAACCGATTTGCTAAGTTGAAATATTCTTTCTTTAATAAGTTAATTTGTGCTGGCTTATAAGTTAACAGTTCTTCCAACCATGAGGGTTTTGCTGTTAAAACAATAGTTTTATGGGTGAATTTTTCAAAAAAGATGATCGAATTTTGAAGATGGATTTCTTCAGGAGAGCATTCATTCTTCTTGTTGAAAAACTCTTCAATTATTGTTTTCTTCTTCTGCAAAGTCAACCATTCCTCTTCGTTCAGATAGATCACACATTTCTTCCTTGTTCTTACAGCCACAACTGGTTTCCAATCCTGCGATAGGCCTATCACCAGCTGCTTAGAATTGAAATTGTTTAATGGATAACTGGTGGTGAGCTGTAACGCTAATTCACAAGCCATCTTGTAATAAACTGAAGTTAAAGAGGAAAATATAAAAATTAACTTGTATTTCCCCCACTTTTGAACAGTTTATATATCCCACTTTCAATTTCGAAGTATAACCACTCAATGATATCACACATACAAGTGGCTGGTACGTTTTCCAGATTAGGATCAGACTTTATACATGTTGTAAAATGATTATTACTTGCTTTCGTAATATACGTTTTAGCCAACTCTTCTAACTCTAATATTTTGTGGTGAATATCGATATAAGAATTTGCTAAATCCAAATTTGTCAATGTAATGTTTGGAAAAGAAGATATAAATTTTCTATAGTTGTCACTTGCCGAAAGTAGTTTCATGTAGTAAGCCATTATAACAAAAAAAAAAATACTTGATGCTTAGATAACCCTTATTAATTTATTTTTAATTTGCTTAGGACTACCTTGAAGGAACGAAAGTCTAAACCTACTGATCAGTACGCTGTGTTTCACTTAATCAAGTTGAGCCCCCACCCTTTGCAGTTTAATGTGATTTACCAAAAGGTCCATTACCCCCTTCCAACAAATAAAACTACCGGCTAATCGATTTTTAATTTAGGTAAAATTATTAAAAAGCAAATTATTTTTTTTAAATAAACTAGATTTAAACAAGTGTAAATCATATATCAGAGATAATAGGGTTACAAAGGTTACAAGATAGCTATCATTATCTAAATAAGAGAGAAATATTTATATTTAAAAGATTGTTGTTGTTCTTCTGAGTGGAGGGGGTAAAAAACCGATGTCTATGATTTTATATTATAAACGAACTAAAATATTTTAGTCATTGATTTAGCAAAGAATAATCACAATAGGCCTTTTAGGCATCAGTGATCCCGCGGCATCTTATGCTTACACCTCTTTTGCCATCTTTAGCAAAGAAAAAAACATTTATCCATCATTCTATGATTATTGAAAAATTGCATTTTATCATTTTGTAGAAATGAGTTTTATTTAAATAAACAATAACAAAAATCTACCTAACTCTATATGAAAGTCATGCCTAACACCAATCAAAATGAATGAAGTTACAAAAAAGAGGAAATGAGATCTGGCAACGTCGCCGGATGCTAAAAAATCGCAGAACTGAAAAGAATGAATATTTCGGATGCCTGATAATCGAGAAAATGAAAGAGTATATTACTGACGCCAAAAAGTGCCGATTTGAAATGACGCAGTTAAGATTGGAGTATGGTAAACAATTAACGAATTGATTTACAAAAATTAAATTTACATAGCAGTGATAATTAGCTTCATTTAATCCATATACTTTAATTAAAAGTTAATATACTCCTTTCGATCAATGGGACGCCAAACAGGGTTACTCATGAAAAGACGCCATTTAGCACCAAGATGTAAATATATATATAAATATAAATATACATATATATATAAAAACTGCCTGTACAAATTAAAAAATTTTGGATAAACAAATATGGATCTCTTCCATTCTTATTTTAATACAAAGGAAATTGTGGTTGTCGGGGGGAAAAGGAGCCCATGGGTAAAATCTTGATTTTTGAGAAAACGTACATTGAATGTTACTTATTACTAGTTTCCGTTATTGTCACTGCAACCATAGTCACTTTTAATACCATAGTTTTGGATGAGTTTTATAGCACATTTAACATAATTTTTATGAATAAAATCATGTTTCTAGGTTTGTAAAAAATGCAAATGTAACTAACTATTACATTATCGGCCGTTTTTATGCAGTATTATATTTTAAATAATTTTGTGAACAACATTAATTAAATTCTGTGTTCTGAAGTTTCCGTTTCATATAGCCTTCTTCACTCGCAATATTACAATCAACATTATTTGTTAACATCAGTGGCGGCTACTGCTATATGCGATTGCGCGACTGAACCTCCCAGCTATTTGAAAAAAAAAATTAAATTAAATAAAAAAGTAACAAATTTTCATATTTTATTTCATATTTCAATTTCAAAAAAATATTTTCATTTTTATATTAGTTACAAACATCAGTCACAGTAAAAATTGTGTATATTCATGTATGATGATGGATGTGAAAAAAAATATTAATTTGTTGTCGAATCCGAGAATCAGACATAAAAGAATAGGAACGTATATCAGTTTAGGAGCTCACTTTAATGTGTTTGTTTAATGAATTATGCACTGTAGTGAATTATAGGTATATGTATACTGGGTGTCCCAAGGTATATTGGTAACGACTTTTTCTCAGAAATAAGATAGCTAGAAAAAAACTACGGAGACACGTATTTTTTAGTTTTTTATCTAGCTTTCTTAGTTTCCAAGAAAAAGTCGTTATCCATATTCCTTGGGACACCCCGTATATGGGATACCAGGAGATTTATAAAATGTATGAAGTTGGAGGCTTCACGTCAGTTCGGCGTCGCGCTGGAGAATTTGATATATACATATATATAAAAACATTTCTTTGTGTTAGTATAGAGATGTGTAAATTTTCTTATATTCTTATTAACTTTTTTAAAATAAGAGTGGGGGATACTAGCGCGTTGAATATTGAACGAACTTACCCGATCTTACCCGAAGTTATTTGCACATTCCACAATGCACTCTAACGGCGTTACTCATATTCGTTATTTTATGTGATGCGATGTGCCTGCGTCAATGTGGGGATTTTTATATATTACATTTATATTTTATATATTTATTAAAATTTGATGTTGGTATTGGTCCTTAAAACATCACTAAGATATATGACCCAGTAAAGAATCGATGCTAACTCATTCACATTTCCTTTAAACCGAAACACTTTATTTAGATAATAAAAATTTCCGTTAAGTTAACCACTTAATTTTCGAACTCAAACGGTACAACTCTTTTTTTCCCACAGTTCTTCTCTGGGTGCACAATGACAGATTTATTGTTAATTTAGCATATTTAAGTATAGGGGAGGGATGCAAGTTTTTACCTGTCTCCTGGCTTACTTCATGATTTCTATCAAGCC
The DNA here is from genome assembly GCA_011037195.1 of Triatoma infestans. Classification (NCBI taxonomy): domain Eukaryota; kingdom Metazoa; phylum Arthropoda; class Insecta; order Hemiptera; family Reduviidae; genus Triatoma; species Triatoma infestans. Next base: position 81,122 of record JAAEAF010000510.1, read on the forward strand.
AAGCTGTTAATAATGATAGGTAATGTAAGTAATTAAAAAAAAAAAAAAAATGTTGAACCCCCACATATCAAGTCAATGAAACAGTGCAGTAACAAATAATATCACAGTCACTCAGATGATATTCCCACTAAAAAGTAAAACAGCTGATCAAAGAAAAAAATGTGCTGCCACCTACAGTTGATCTATGGAAATAAAACTATGGTTCTATGGGTCCCTTTTCCCCCAGATCTCTTCAATTTACAACTAAACGTGCAAGTATAAAGCAAAGTTGTGTCGGTTGATACCAGATTTTTGTTTTGTGTTTAAATCGGACCTTTCTATATAAGGCATTTCCGGTAAAAAAAAAAAAAACTAAATAATAATTTAATAACTTAATTTTCAATTTCGAAAAATTTACAAGATTTGGTAAGAAAGGTAAAAAGAGAAGATAAAAAGTAACTCATTTTAGATTTTTGTCGAGGTTTTCAGTGAAACCCCCAATTCGATAGAATTTCATTAAATTTTTTTTATTAAATTATAATATTTTATGAATGTGATAAAACAAAAAGAAAATAAATAAAAACGTAATAAAAATGAGGTATATAAATGAAATTCTTTTCATGGTTATTTTATTTCTTCTGTGACTTTTTTAAAAATGATTTGATCTAAAGAGAATGAAGAAATAAATAAAAAATGGAAGAGACAGAGTAAACGGTAAGAAATATTTATAATAAAAATATAAAAGATTGAAATAAAATTTTATAAAAAAAAACTGTCAAAGGGATTTTTGTATATATATTTTTTATAACTTGATATAAAAAGAAATCAAACAAATATAAGTTTATTCATCAAAATTAAGAATACATTAAATTTTATGGAAGTACTTCCTTCTTTATAATAGAATGCTAACCGGTTGAAATAGAGGAATCTTTTATCATTTCTAGCTTCGATTTCTACAAATGCACAAATTATTAAATTATAAATAAATAAATAATCTGGTGTGAAACACTCACACAACTTTCTCTTACTCCTGTTCTCAAAATTATAATTGATAAATTTTATAGTGGTGGTGTGTGTACTAAATTGAAACGAAACTTCCGGCGAAAACTGAAAAAACTGTTCAGTAAAAGCTCACTTCCGGTTTACTAATTTTCTTGAAACTCGGAATTTCAGCCATCTATTATTTCTAACTAATTATGTTTGGATGATAGAATTGTATAATCAACTAGGATAGCACTTTGATGAAAATCTAACCCCACCCCTCCCCTAAAAGTGTCCTTAAAAGAATTTTCCCAGAGAATGTTTTAAATAAAAGTTGTAGATCTTTGCATGTTTAGTTTATATACGAAGTTTCAAAACAATCGTCGGTGCACATTTTTGAGAAATTTGGGAAAGAGGGAATAAATCATTTAGTAAAGTGGTAAAGTAAACGCTCTTCCGGTTATCCGATTTTTTCAAACTTGGAATTTCGACAACATATTTGATTCTAATTAACATTATTTATATGACAGAATTGTCTAATAAACTGAAATAGCACTTTAAATGGAAACCTAACCCCACTTCTCCCCCAAAAGTGCCCTTAAATGAATTTTCCCAGAGAAATGTTTCAAATAAAAGTTATAGCTCTTTGTATGTGTAGTTGACACAATAAGTTTGAAAAAAAATCATCGGAGCTATTTTTGAGAAAAACGCAAGAAAGTAAAAAAAAACACAATTTGTAAAGTGGAACTTCCGGTTGAGGAATTTTGACAGTTAACGTACAGTCAAATCCCATGGTGATACCTAAACGGAATATCAAGTTTCAACTTTCTACGGTTTTTTTCGTTTTTGAGCTATGCTGTTCACATACATATACATGATGAACACACACATACACACACAGAGCGCTTGCTAAAAACCCCTTTTTTGGGCTCAGGGGGATCTTAAATCGGATATTTCCGGTGAAAACTCAATATCGAAAATTTGACACGATTACAATACTTCCTCTTACTAGGAGTAACAGAAAGTAAAAAAGAATATGAACAAACCGAATGGTGGCCAATTATACCTCCCCTTCCTGGTAGTATAAATTTTGATAAAAGAAAGGACAATTGTGGAGGGGGGAAGAGAAAGTAAAAAGAGAATTCAACATTAATGGGCCCATTTATATTCTGAATGAAATAATGAAGAAAGTGGAGAGGCATATTACTCGGCCACAATTTTTTTTTTTTCTTTTTTTTTTTTGATCATGATTTTTACAGTTGTTACGCATTCATTCATAAAATAAGTTGTATTTTTTATAACGGGGAAATTATTTAATATATGTCAAAAATAGTATTACACACTTTGCGGTAGTCCTTGGATAAATGTTTCAATTTTAACAAAAAGATAATGCCTTCAATTTTTTTTATTCTAACATATAAATAATAAAATTATAGTTCTTACAGTTTATTGTTAGCTAATTTGAAATTCAATTACGAATCACAGAAAAAACTCGGCTTATGCTAGTTTAAATCTTTAACGACACCATTATCTTTTAACAAATCCTTTTGATAGTGACTATTTTTTAGTACTAACAGCTGACGGTTGTATTTAGTATTACTTTCTCTTACTCCTAGTAAGAGGAAGTATTGTAATCGTGTCAAATTTTTGATATCGAGTTTTCACCGGAAATATCCGTTTTGAGGTCCCCTGAGTCCAAAAAAGTGGTTTTTAGCAAATAGTCTGTGTTTTTTTGTTGTTTTTTTTAATTATTTTATTCTGTATGTACCACAGTATTACATACACTTATTAAACTCACTCATAATACAATTACAATATAAAATTTATAATTTAAATTAAATAAAATCAAAGATTACAATAATTTTTCTAAGTCAAGTCAGTTTATGAACTTAATAAAGATTTTACACAATTCACTATTTGTCATCAAATTGAGTTTATTCGGCGGCCATTGCAAACTTCTGGTAGTTATTTCCTGGATGACAAAAAGCACGCTCTCCTTCAAAAAGTTGGCATTCCAACAAGACGTGATCCCATGTTTGCCAAGTCACGTTATCACACTTAGATGCTAAATCAGGTAATATGTTGAATCTATACAGGTATGCGTTTATTCTTTTCTTCCATGACCTGATAGAATCTGAGTAAGTTTGTAGCTAATGGTGAAGTTGGCTCTCCTCCTGTCGGTCACTCTGGGGAAGAATTCTTTGGTTGATGACCCCTTCTCACATGGTAGCCAAGCCTCTTCCCAAGCCTCTATGTTCACTTTTCCCAAAATAAAGTCAAGATATGTTTTTGGAGATTACGTGAAAGACAGTGGAATACTTAAATCTTTAGATGCTTCCTTTGCCAAACTGTCCGCTCGTTCATTACCAATTTCTCCCACATGTGCCTTAACCTGTATTGAATGTGTGTGTGTGTGTGTCTAAGTGTATATGAACAGCATAGCTTAAAAACGAAAAACCGTAGAAAGTTGAAACTTGATATTTCGTTTAGGTATCACCATGGAATCTGACTGTACGTTAACTGTCAAAATTCCTCAACCGGAAGTACCACTTTACTAGTTGTGTTTTTTTTACTTTCTTGCGTTTTTCTCAAAAATAGCTACGATGATTTTTTTTTCCAAACTTACTGTGTCAACTACACATACAAAGAGCTATAACTTTTATTTGAAACATTTCTCTGGAAAAATTCATTTAAGGGCACTTTTGGGGGAGAAATGGGGTTAGGTTTTTCCTCGAAAGGGTTATCAGTTTATTAGACAATTCTATAATCTAAATAATGTTAATTAGAATTGAATATGTAGTTGAAATTCCGAGTTTGAAAAAATCGGATAACCGGAAGAGCGTTTACTTTAACACTTTACTAAATGATTTTTTCACTTTTTCGTGATTTTCTCAAAAATGGTTCAGACGATTTTCTTGAAACGTCATATATAAACTAAACATACAAAGATCTACAACTTTTATTTAAAACATTTCTCTGGAAAAATTTATTTAAGGGCACTTTTATGGGAGGGATGGGGCTATGTTTTTCTCTAAAGTGCTATCATAGTTGATTATACAGTTCCATCATCCAAACAAAATTAATTAGAAATAAATAGATGGCCAAAATTCCGAGTTTCAAGAAAATTAGTAAATCGGAAGTGCGCTTTTATTGATCAGTTTTTTCAGTTTTCGACGAATTTCATTAAATTTGGTACACTAGCTATAAAATTTGTCAATTTTAATTTTGAGAACTGGAGTAAGAGAAAGTTGTGTGAGTGTTTCACACCAGATTTTTTTTTTATATTAAAAAAATAAAGGTGGGTGAATGTTTTTTGTTAAAATACATATTATTGTAATACTAATAATCATAAAAACTTAAACAAATAGACCAGTAAAAGTACACACTGTCTCAATCCCATAGTAAATTTCATAGTGTAATCTAACTGATGTTGTAGTCTCTATTTCCTATTTTTAAGAAGATAAAATCATCAAAAAAAACATTAATATACAAAAATACCAAAACTACACAAACAAACCTCCAAACACAGAACCCTCAAAACATTCCACCTAACACGAATACTGAACCTCCTATTTAACTCGCTCGCCTTCATCAGCCCTGTTTCCAATAGAATCAATAACATCTTCAAAAACTTTATCCCCAACCTTCAAACAGTTCTTCTCTCCCACCAACAAACTAAATAAAATCTTCTCAAAAATTAAAGACCCTATTGAAAAATCTAAAAAAACATATACGGTATACAAACTTGCAACTGCAACGCTTGCTACATAGGTGAATCTTAAACAGTTTTTACAACAAAGATTCAGTCAACACGAACTAGACATTATTAACAAAAAAATTGACAGCACTTCTATCTCCAAACATTTCTGACTTTCAATCATGCCATCGCTTTCAATAACCCTTCCATTTTAACCCTTCCATTCAAAACGTCTTCTATACGAATCCTTACAAATGCAACTTCATCCGAATTCTATCAATTTCAAAAAAGACAAAGAAATCATAACTTTAACTTACAACAATATTTCTCTAACCCTAAACAAAAGATACTCGCCAGTAATTTGTTCTTCCAAATTTGAAATAGCCGCGCCTCACTACAAACATTTTTCTTATCCCTCCCACCTTTTAACAGTTTTAGCTTCTCTTACTCCTAGTAAGAGGAAGTATTGTAATCGTGTCAAATTTTCGATATTGAGTTTTCACCGGAAATATCCTCCGAGTCCAAAAAAGTGGTTTTTAGCAGATGGTTTGTGTGTGTGTGTGTGTGTGTGTGTACGTGAACAGCTTAGCTCAAAAACGAAAAATTGAAGTTCAAACTTGATATTCCGTATAGCTATCACTATGGGATCCAACAGTGGGTTATCTGTCAAAATTCCTCAACCGGAAGTACCACTTTATTTGTTTTTAATTTTTTAAAAACATTCTCTCTCTTCAGTTATAAATCTATGCACTTTTTCACAACTACTATACTGTACAATAATGTATTTTCTCCAATAAATTTTTTACAGAGCTCCTGAAGAAGGGCACCCATGGTACCCGAAACGTAGATCAACAATGAATTCTTTTTCTTTAAAAACTCCTCTGGCCATTGCCGCACAAACTTCTCATTGTAATAAAGTCGAGACACACTGTAAAACTTCTTTTATTACAATTGATTTCAGTTTCTTATAAAACCTTCATCAGCTTATGGAAGTTATTTGTTTTTCTTAGTTGGAGTATTGAAATTTAATATTATCTTCTTTCAACCAACAATTTAATATTATAACTTGACAACTTAGTTGTGAAACCTGTGGGCGGAGTTAAATGACGTCACGGCTACTAGAATGCTTTGGCAATGGGTGGAGCTTAATAGCCGTTTAGGTGTCACAACTAAGTTGCCGAGCTATACCTTCTTCCAACCAAGAAAAAAAAAAACAAACAAATAACTACCATTTCCTGAGAAAGGTTTTATATGAAACCGAAACCTGTTGTAATAAAAAGTTTTACAGTGTGGCTCGACAAGTTTTTCATTATATCATCATCCTGTAGTGATAGTTTAAATTTATGCCTAGGTTACAGTTCTCTCAGAACACTACTGAATACAATTTTTTTTTCTAAAAAAACTCATAAATCTATTCTGTAAGGTTGCAATTACGGTTAACCATTTTTTTTTCAAATTTGGAATTATAGCAATGCTTTTAATATATCTCAAGATTACAAAAATAGATTGCAGAATCATTCACTATGTTGAAGTAGCACTTTGAAAGAGGAAAGTTTAATTTGATGCTCACGACTACCTAAAATTAAATTTTCCTAGAATAATATTTCAAATAAAAGTGATAGGCATTTATAAGTTTAGATAATATATTTTTATGAAAATCGTGAAAAACGAAAGTTCAGTTTTGTATATTTTAACCAAAACCTTTGTGATTGAAGCGGTGATGGTTGGTAACCTAAACGAAATAACAAGTGTCCTGATATTTTTTTTTACGTTTTGTAATATTTTGTCCATACACACGCATACAGATCCGAATCGCTAAAGATTTATGGGATCCGAAGAACGAAGAATCAACTTAATAACTCCCTACCTAGGTCAGACTAGGGTGAGAGATTATATATATACATACATACATATTGTAACGCAGCCAGTGATGCCATCAAGGAGAGGAAGTAGGAACCTCAAGTTCTCCTAGTTGCCGCTAGGAAGCGCTGGCGGCGCACTCTATCTCTTTGTAAAAGAATCCAGAAAGTTTGAGACCATTCTCCACCGGTATAAATTTTGGGACCATAGAGAGTTGAGAGAGTTTTCCAGTTACAAACGAAGTGTATAAAAAGTGAACATAGTGAACTTTTGTGGTTTAAACTGTGAAGTAAATTATTAAGTGTAGATTTTGTAATTTATTGTGTATAACAATAAATTTGTGTTTTCTTTATTGACTTTTAGAGTTATTTTATCTATACGAACCCACTTAAAACTAGTTAGAGTAGCTAGTTTAGAGGGAAAAGGTTACAATATATTTATATATATATATATAGCCGAGCTATCCCTACAAGACAACAGTTTATGATCAGTTAACAACGAGTCAGCAACCTTCTATTCATCACTCAGCCAGTCTTCTCTATATATATATCTCTCGCTACGTAACTTCCATTGTATAGTCATTGTACGAGGGCTATTCAATAAGTAACGAGACAAATCGCTGTAGCTCAGAAACGGTTTGTTTAATCAATACAATAGTTTCAGTGCGTCAAGTTGGCATTCCTGTACTTAGTTTCTCATTATCTGTTCGAGAGTATTTGGTAAGCATAACCTCAAATATATTCAGTTAAAAATGGCGAATCCCCTCGAGCATTGCATCTCAGTGATTAGATTTTTAGTTGCAGAGAGTATCAAAGGTAGTGAAATCCACGAAAGAATGTTGAAAGTGTACAGGAATAATTGTTTGAACCGTTCAAACGTTTACAAATGAGCAGAGCAGTTTTAAAAGTGACCGTGTAAGTGTCTGCGACGAGCAAAGAAATGGACGACCAGTTGAAGTTGCAACTTCCTCCCTCGTATCTCGCATTAACGCGTTAATTCAGGATAACAGGCGTTATTACTGTTGATCTAATAGTTGATGAAGTGCATGGGAGGGTTGGTACTGTCCATAACATTATTCAGATAAGCAGCAATACAAGATAACTTGTGCAAAATGGGATCCAAGACAAATTACGGACGCCCACAAAGAAACCAGGTTTCATATCGGTCAAAGTGGGGTGGGATATCCTTCCATATCACCCTGCAGCCCCAATCTCGCCCCATCAGACTTCCATTTGTTTGGACCCCTTAAAGAGGCTCTATGTGGGAACATTTTGAATCCAATGAAGAAGTTAAAAATCAGCTGCAAAAGTGGCTTCGAGATTAACCCAAAGAATTTTATGCCAGTGGCATACACAAATTAGGAAAACGATGGGACAAGTGTATAAATTTTGTTGGGAACTATGTTGAAAAGTAGCCAAAGTTTTGTATTGATTAAATAAATCGTTTTTAAGCTACAGCGATGTGTCTCGTTACTTATTGAATGACCCTCGTAGCATGTGTGTTCGTTCTCTCATTATAAATTGTTCAGTTTATATTCTAATTATATTTCTCTAAAACCCAATCACTCTTATTCTTTCTCCTTCTCACACCCCTATATGGTTCATTGGCTAAAAAAATTTTTTTTTTTTTCAAATTCAGAGCTTATATTCCTGGGGATAATTCAATTTCTTAAAAGAAAGTAAGAGAAAGTGAAAATCGAAATTCAAACAAGCAATAGACTTAATTAAGTTGTGTTTCAGGAAGTGACACGAGGGAGGACATATTTTTGTAATTAAGTCTTTTATTGATATATTAATTTCTTCTTTTTTTTTTTTTTTTTTTTACAACTTAACTCGTATATTTTCATAAATCAGTATAATTTTTAATGAACTATATTATTGTTTAGCCGAAAAATAATGTACATTTAGCACTTTTATGAGGTTTATTTAAGATTTTTTAAATGATACAAATTCACGCGTTTATATCCCTTTTATGTGACATAATTATTACAGAAACATTATTAAAGAACACCTTCATCACTGTAGGCATTAAGAATGGAATTATTCCTTGAAAAATAAAAAAAAACAGATGTGTTAAAAAGTAATAGTGTCATTAAACAAGTAATTTATCTTGTGATTTTTAATCTTTATAGGTTCAGATATCTTTTTAGGGTTCCTAATTTTATCTTTAACGGCCTGAATGAATCTGCTTTAAATTTTATTGCCAGTATAAATATGGTTAATAAACCTAATTTCAAAATATCTCCTTATGAAAATATGAACTTATAAAAAAAAAAAAAATCTGGGTGAAACACTCACACATCTTTCTCTTGATGCAGTTCTCAAAATTATAAATGACAAGTTTGTGTACCAACTTTAATGAAAAAAACTGTTCAGTAAAAGCGCACTTCCGGTTTACTAATTTCCTTGAAACTCGGAATTTTAGCCAACTATTTATTTTTAATTAATTTTCTTTGGATGATAGTATTGTATAATCAACTATGATAGCACTCGAAAGAAAAATATAACCCTACCACTCCGTTAAAAGTGCCCTTAAATGAATTTTCCCAGAGAAATTTTTTAAATAAAAGTTGTAGATCTTTGTAGGTTTAGTTGATATATGAAGTTTCAAGAAAATCGTCGTAGCCTTTTTTGAGAAAATCGCGAAAAAGTGAAAAAATCATTTAGTAAAATGGTTAAAGTAAACGCACTTCCGGTTATCCGATTTTTTTTTCAAACTCGGAATTTCAACAACATATTTAATTCTAATTAATATAATTTAGTTGACAGAATTGTCTAATAAACTGAAATAGTACTTCAGATGTAACCCCAACCCCACCCCACTCCCATAACTGTTCTTAAATGAACTTTCGTAAAGAAATGTTTCAAATAAAAGTTATAGCTCTTTATGTGTAGTTGATATACCAAGTTTAAAGAAAATCATCGGAGCCATTTTTGAGAAAAACGCAAAAAAGTAAAAAAAAAAAGAAAAAAGCAACTAGTAAAGTGGTACTTCCGGTTGAGGGATTTTGACAGATAATGTACTGTCAGATCTCATGGTGATACCTAAACGGAATATCAAGTTTCAACTTTCTACGGTTTTTCGTTTTTGAGCTATGCTGTTCACATACACACACAGACCCTTTGCTGAAATGCACTTTTTTGTACTCAGGGGACCTCAAAACAGATATTTCTGGTGAAAACTCGATATCGAAAATCGATTACAATACTTCCCCTTACTAGGAGTAAGAGAAAGTAAAAGGATTAATATATAATAAGTTTAGAAAATTGTATCTTTGATTTTTCAGTATTTGGTATATAAGTAGGTAGGTATATATTATTGTTTTATCAACATAATGTCGCTACGTCGGATTACTTAGTGTTGACACCGACATTGATATAAACTCCAAACAACAACAACAACAACAAGAAAAGTGGCCGATCTAACCTAATTTAAATATTGTTTATTATCATGGCTATATTTTTTCGTCTTATTTTGACTGCGTATTTGTTGGCCTTGTATTTTATTTGTTAAATTTCAGTAAAGTATGTTTGGTTTCCGACTCCTTGTCCATGATAACTTATCGGTAGTTTGATGTAAAAATTGCTTGTACCAAAATTGTACTTCTTTTTTTTATGTTATACAATTACATTTTTTACTATTCAAAAAACATGTATTATATATTTTATTTCATTAAAAATTGAAACATTAATACCAACATTACTTTTTGAATTGAATTAATCATAAATTGTGCAGATTTAAGCATTTTAAATAGTTTTATAGGTTTTGATTGAATACCGAGGAACGAATAATGTATAACAAAGTAACGAATAGTTATCGGTCATCAATCAAAATGTGATGAGTAGTATATCACTAGTTTATATAAATAAGTATGAAACTTGTCGAGAAAATCCTAATAAAGCAAAAAAAAACAAAACAGTAAACTCGGATTTTGATCTAACTCGGATGCAAATGATTTCTTAACCAAAATAATATCAAGTTTGAGTTAACAAGATTTTTCCATTATTTCTTTAAAATGCGATCACAGTTGATTATACAATTCTATCATCCAAACAAAATTAATTAGAAATAAATAGATAGCCAAAATTACAAGTTTCAAGAAAATTAGTAAGTGCGCTTTTACTAGTTTTCGACGAATTTCATTAAATTTGGTACACTAACTATAACATTTGTCAATTGTAATTTTGAGAACTGGAGTAAGAGAAAGTTGTGTGAGTGTTTCACACCAGAGTTTTTTTAATGATATTAATTTATGTTTAAATTACATTAAAATGTTGAATTAATATAGGTTTTTTCGTGCAGCAGTCCCAAAACGTCAGGAGCATGCGCACAGAGATTATGCTGTTCGTGCAGCTATTTCTCAAACTCAAACGGTTTCCAACTCAAAATAATGTGTTCGTGCTGTTTCTCAAACTATCATAGCAGTCAGAGCTCAAAGATCCGACTGAACTCAAACTGGCAGTCTGACTCATGCGCAAGCAGTTTTAATGCATTTAATTATTTATTATTCTGCTTCTCCGACTGTCTGGCCAATATTCCTTTCTATTTATTTTTTTACTTAACCTGAGTTTGTGGATATAACCACTTAGAATAACTGGGTGTTTTGTGCTATCTCAGAAGACCCCCTCAAACAGTATGCACATCTCGTACATTTATTTGCCCTACTCTCAATGTTTAATCATTTTAAAGAAGCTCCGCAAGGTAACCGACTTGAGGTCAAACAAACAGCTGCTTTCTGGCTCGGAGTGGTTCAATGCCATAAAAATGAACGCAAACTACGCTCCCCTTCGTGGTGTTTCTGGTGTTGGCAACCAGGTGGCAGGAGACGTTGGACCCCTCTACCGCAAATGCGGCCGAGAGTCTGAAACACCAGCTCACGTGCTGGGCAATTGTCCAAATAACATGCTTCTTGTCACTCGACGCCACCACCGAAGTAAACACACACTGATGGAGCTTCTAAATGATGGAGGTTATGAATGTTTCGAGGAGTGCTTTATAACCATCACGGTGCAATACTGATCACAGAGCGTACTTGCAGGTTAAGTTTCAAACAGATTCAAACTGGGCCTGATGGAGAATGCGCAGTGAAACCAATTTGCAAACCATCAGGAACTATCACAAACTCGCTGCACGAACAAATCTTATGTTAACCATAATACATATGGCATTTGTTAAGATATCTTTTAAAGCGGATATACTATTAAAATTTCCTATCGCGCACTATTAAAAGATACCTTAACAAAATTTATAATGGTTAACATATTAATCTCAACATCTTAATGTAATTGAAACATAAATTAATATCACTTAAAAATAAGCATGATAAATAAAAACGAATGCATTGATTTCCTCTATTATTTATTTTAATATCATCTCCATTTTCCTTCTTAATGCCAATTTACCTACATATTTTCTTGTATTAACCTTGCTTGGATTTCATATTTATTTATTATTTTTACATACTTTTGACTATCCATAAACTTTACGTTGCCTTTCTTCAAACTTTATCTAAACTTATTTGTACAGTATACTCCTGAAATTTCTTATCCCTTCCCCTAATAACAATGACTTGAGAAAACACTGAGCATACTTAACAACACCATTAAAATTTAGTTATAAAGTATCCTTCAAAACATGCTGTTTATTATACACTATTTTTTAATGTCTAATCATAATTTATAATAATTCCATTTTGTCATTATACAGACACACACACACACACATAGTAACATAACCTTATAACCTCCCCACACATATATACAACCAACAAGTATGAGTGTAACAGAAACATTATGTTGAAGTGAACTCTCTGTGTGAACTTTGTGAATTTGCTCTGACGATGGATGAAAATACGAAACCGGTCAGGAACAAATGTAATATGTATGCTACGACAGATGAAAATATCAAGTGTTATCCAGCAATGCGGACCCATCCACAAATCCAACATTTTTTTTGTGTTTGAGACGTAAAGAATGCTTTGGAGATATTTTGATCCCATACAGACACACAACATTTGCCAAAAGTATTTTTGAACTCCGATTTCAAAATCAAATAGAAAATTGCAAACGTCTTGATTTTGAAATGCAGGCTTTGGCTCCCAGAATGGTTCCCGATATGACTTTTGGCGAGTTCTTTCATAGACAATTCTTATACCAATTTTGAATATCAGTATATGTATGTACGATGGGATTAAGACAGTTGGTTGTGAGTTTGTGCTTACACATAGGGAAATGTCGTCAAGGAAAAGCAGTTCAGATTTAACAGTCAATGCTCATACAATCTGGCTGAGCTGCTTGATTTTGAAATGTGCTGTCAGTTTAGATCATGGATGGAATGGAAAAATCGTCGGAGAAGTTACAGTTTTTTCCATGTCAACAACCTCTAAGGAATCAGTTATTAGATCTGACAGTCAGGTCGCTTTATATTCAGTGCAGAACTTTTTAAATCACTTGCCTCTGGCGGGGAAAATAAGATTTTACATATTGAGAATAGAGAGAAATTGCTAAATTAGAGTCAGCTTTAGTAAAATTAAGGCCCATACTGGTGTTTATGGAAACGAAAGAGTTGATACACTGGCTAAGCAAGCAGCGCAGGAAAAAGATATTCATTTAACTTACAGTCTAGCTCCCTGGATCTGTATCCATCAGGTTTTGTTTGAAGAGGGTGTCTGTGAATGGAAGCAGCAATGGTCAATAACTGGAAAGGACGGCCATAAAAAGAAATTGTTTCCTTACGGTACAAGAAAGGCGGCAGCAGTTCCCTATAAAATAGCCCAGGTTTTATTCGGGCTTAGACAGTTATGACGTCACCCTTCACCATAAAAAGTGGATGCTTTGTATAATTTTCCCATAAGATTAAAATATCTTTTTAATTAAGTATAAGATATGGAATATCTATAAATATTGTTTAATGGTGATATCATATATCATGTATAAGCATTGTTAAATGTTGATATCTGCAATTATATTATATATGTATATATATTGCCACAAATATATATAAAAGTGCATTCTAAATCATTACAATGATTATTATTAATTATTGTCTATTACCGTCTATATGTAACTGTAAATAAAGTCTTTTTTGTGACTTAGTAAATTTCAGTTCGTTAATTGATGCAAAAAGGCCTGTCTTGAAATGCTACTGTGACTCAACTTCTTGGCAGACTTGCCATCATATAATATATAATTACTCATTGCACGAACGAAAGAGAGCAACTTTCATAAGTGACCCTCAAAAATATCAATTGGCCAACAGACTGCAGCAATTTGGTTGTAAATTCTGAAGTATACGATGAATTATTACAAACATTTGTAAACAGTCTAGATTTTAAAACTGCTAAAAAGATAGTAATTTAATTCAAGAGAATTACAGTCATCTCATGATTCGTTCCATACTGTTATAGAAGTGCCGTCAATGAAAAAAAAATTAAACAAACTAAAAAAACAACAGTTATAATGGAATGTGAGACTAAATATATAAGAATTATTATTATTATTTTGTTTTTATTACTTTTCTTGCAACTGCGTATTACTGCAAGGTAGTGGGTCTCTTATTTTTATTGACTTGAACTGACGTAGATTCATTTGTCCGTCGACCACTTCTAGACATGTATTTTGTCTAGACATTATTTATCATCCATGGTGATAATTGTCTTCCATTAGTGGGTGGGGGGAGAATCATATTTTTATACGTATTTAACAGAGAGAAAGAGAATAGAGAAACTATATAAAACAGAAGAGAAACACTACAAACAAACAATATTGACAGATTTATGTACAACGAGTGATAAAGACTGTAAGTAAATTAAAGTAGATTGTAAGACCCCCAATTGATGCAGTAGTACTTACTTAATTGAGGTTTTAAGTCTTGAAGTGTCAATTTTCTTTTTTCACAGTAGAAAAGACCTGAACTGATATCAAGTGCATATACGCGTAAAATTCTGCAATTTGAATAAATGGCAGAAGGTGATTATATATATCTGCCGTTTTGATTTTTTGCAAATATGGATATTTTGAGCACGGATGTTCTATGGATTGATGACTCCTTCATTCACTGATAATGGAGTTATAATAGATAAATTTTTAGAACACAGGAATAGGAGAATCCACATTGATTTCTTTCTAATTTTTTTTAGAAACACATAGCCTTTTCTTTTGGAGGATTTACTACAGCATGTTCGCCATCAAGTTTGATTCCAGTTAGACGGTTATGCTGCACACAATCCGCGAAATTTAACTGAATATTTTTTTTTTTGTTTACTTATTTGAAATTTCAATTGGATTAGAATACAATAACTAAATGTGATGATATAATAGATAATGTCACGTGATGAGGACTTAAGTGGTATTCATCCCAGTGATGATTACATTAGATAATTAGGAGGTCACGAGACATTAAGCTCTTTATGGGATTCCAGAGAGTGTTTTAGAAGAGAGTGCCTGGGTTAAAAGGGGTTAGATTAGGATAGAAGTTTAGAATAAAATCTGTTGCAAATAGATATAGTGTGGGTGGTGATGAAGCAAACGTTGAGGTCAGAGTTTTAGGCCAGATTGGAAATATAATCGAATAGACAACGACAAGATAGCAGAGGATTTTTAGATTAAAGGGTAACTCAATATTGAAACCGCCAATTTACTGACTGGGAAGTGGCTTGGTAATCGTAGTCCAGATTTTTTTGCCTGATTTAACCCCAATGGGTGGGGAATGACCATAGATGTTGACGGGCTTTAAATTTAAAAAAAGAACACAAAATACCAATGGATTATTTTTTTTAAAAACGCGTTTTTATGACTATATTCGATAACTTCAGAGGATAGAATTTCAGAGGCTTGTAAGGCTATCAATCCAGCTTCCATTGTTGCAGCTATTGAAAATGAATGGCATTTACAAGCGAGAGCGTATATTAACAATGATGGGCATCAATTTGAATATCTACTTTGATCAATTATTTTTAATCGAATTAGTCGAAATTAATCGAATCATATTGATTTTTGGATCATTTTTCATGAAAAAAAAATCTATTTTTCAAATTTGCAAAGAAAATAACACTTCGTTCCATTTGAAATTAGAAAGTTAGTGTCGAGATTTGAAACTCAATTCACTTTCTTATTTTCATTTTATTGGCTTTGAAATAATAAACATACAAATTTTTAGTGAGCAAGACTAAATAAAATTGCAATTGTGATGATGTTGTGGTTGAAGATCGTCGTCCCAGAAGTCAATTTGGAGTACTTCAAAATAATTTGATCCATGAGCTAATAACTGTATAACTAACCTTTCATTATTTTTTTCTGAATGCTTTATAACCATCACGGTACAATACTGATTACTGATCATAGAGCGTACTTGCAGGTTAGGTTTCAAACTAGGCCTGAGGGAGCATGCGCTGTGAAACCAATTTGCAAACCGTCAGGAACTATCACAAACTCGCTGCACGAACAAACCTTTGTTAACCATAACAAATGTGGCATTTGTTAAGATATCTTTTAAAGCGGATATACTATTAAATTGCGCCCATTTCAAAATTTCAGACAAAATGATGAGGGATTACAATTTAAAAAAAAATTACTTTCTGTCTTCATGTTAATTGGAGAAGGAGGGGGTGGCATTCCCGTTGCGACACCCTGGAATAGACAAAATCGCATTAAAGAATATCTACAGAATTATCTTATTCGCTGATAAGGACCTACAGACGAAACTAACGGGTAAAATGGTACATTTTGTTACGCTTTAAAGATTCAGTAATATAACATGCAACCCGGATAGTCCATTCTTTTCAGAATATCCACTATAACATTTTTTTGATTATGATATACTTCATTGTCGCACATCACTAAAAACTTAGTCTGTGTTAGCATTTGAAAGCCAACAATGTTCTGAAAATGATAGTGAGGAAGAGTTGCGGTATACATACTGGTTATGAAACATTATATTTTATACACGTGACATCATTAATTAAATTTCCATATGTCTATAGATTTTCGGGTATTGGTCAATGAAACATTTTAAGGAAAAATGCTTTTCCAAACCATATTATCAATAGAATATTGAATCTATCTCCTATCAAAAATGGACAAAATATTTGTAATAGGAATAATGATAATACGGATTCTCAATTCCCTTATATCTATAGGTCATTACATATGTTAATGGTTTATCGGAAAAAATCAGCAATATTTTCAAAAACACCAATATAAAATTGGCCCACAAGTGTAAAAACACCATATACAAGAAAATATATTCAAAACTTAAAAGTAAAATACCAATTAACAAACGCAGCAATTTGATTTATATGGTTAAGTGTAATGATTGTGATGAAAAGTATATTGGGGAAACATCGCAATATTTAGAAAAACGGATATATCAGCATAAATATGATATAACCAACAAAAAAGAAAATACAGCATTATCCCAACATGTTTTAGAAAAGAACCATGTTTTTGACTTCGCTGACGTAGGGATTTTGGATTTTGAAGTTGGGCACAAAAAAAGGCTTTTTAAAGAAATGGTATACATTGCTCGAGAGGAAAAATCTTGTAACAAAAAAACGGATGTAGCAGGATTAAATATAGCTTATTACAATTTAATAAACCAAACATAATGTTTTGTTACTGTAGCATCTGGTGGCCAGTTCGGGAAGCACATGCCACAGAAAACCTTTATTGTTACCTACCCTGGATAGAATTATATTGTCATTCTACTATTTGTCATCACACTAACTTTTGTGCAATATTTTTTAGTCAGCAGAGTTTGATTTTTTTAGTTCTTTTATAATTTTAATTTTTTAATAGATTACTTAATATTAAAATAATAGAATATAATTTATATAATTATAAAAATGCAATAATAACATTTGATGAAAACATCTTAGTTTTGGTAGGTTATCGTAACACACTTAGTATTTCTATTTTTCAGTTTTTATTTTCATGTAAAAAAATTTTTTTATATTTATTTTTTGTTGATTTTGTTGTTGTATACAGGTACTGAGGAAGATTATGAAATATAATCGAAACGTTTACCTTTAACTAAAAAATTTTTTCATTGACCAATACCCGAAAATCTATAGACATATTGCAACATTGACTGGTCGAGAACATTTTCATTGATTTAAATTTCCATGTAAACTTATTTGTTTAAAGTTGTTTAGATAAATATTGTAACGCAGCCACTAGTGCCATTTAGGGGAAGAAGGAGGCACCTCAAGTTCTCCTCGAGGCCACTGGGAAGCGCTAGCTAGGCGCTTCTAGAACTTTCTACAACGGTTTCCTACGGCCTAGAATAATCTATAACCATCCAGAACCTTCTCCAGTGTTACAAATAGGAGAAGACCAGCTCGAGTGAGTCTGTCTTGTTACAAATAGTGTGCGCGCTTGTTAAAAGTGAATAAAAAGTTAACTGAGAGAACTTTTGTTGGTTTATACAGTGTATTTAAGTACTTTAGTAATTTATTGTGTTGAACCATAAATTGGTGTTGTTAGGAGTTTAATGTGTTTTATCTAAACCGAGCCCACTTAGCAACTAGTTGTAGCAGCTAGTTGGAAAAACGTTACAATATCTTCTTTCGTAAAATGTAATAATTAATAAAAATATAATTTTTCCTTTAAAAAAACAAACATTTATTTAAGTCTTTTTAAGGTATTTTATCATTGAAAGACGTTTTTTTCCCGAAAAAAAAAATGCCAGCGAAAACATTTCACTTATATATTGTTGGACTTCTGTTAACAAAAAAAAACAAAATTATATAAAATAAATCTGGGATCATAATTAGATAATATAATGTCATTTATTATCTTTACCTAATTAATCCTCTATAAAGTGATAAAACATTTGGTGATTAACATACGACCATAAAATGTTTTCTACTATATAAATGATGTTCATTTATATTCCTTTAGACAGACAGATTAAATTTCGTTGTTTTGTTTTTGTTTTTTTTAAGTTTTTGTTTATTGTTAGTTCGAATCAATACAGACATTTCGTTGTTTAATTTTTTAAATATGAAAATTCAACTATGTCGTTCATGTGACAATAGATTGTGCGCCTATGGTGAGTAGGTGTATTTTATGTCTTTAAGATTTTCTGTTTAAAAAAAAGTGAAAAGCCTGTGATTATTTTACGATTCCAAGAATAACTATGTACTTGTATTTAAATCTTATAATTAACTTTATAGTGTTTTGTGTTGACTATTCAGTCAATATTGATTCGCTTAGGCATAATATCATTGATGGACTCTTAGTGTTTAGCGTCTAAGTAATACACATATTTGATGTGGTGGTTGGTTCCGCAGAGCTGGAAAGCATCAGAGACATTTTTCCGTGGTAGCTGCTTCTTTTGTGTCATCAACCAGTTCGAGGCGTTCGTCATCTTCAGGTGCTTTTCTCAGACAGTGTGACAAGACAAGAACTTGCAAGAGCAAACTAATGTGAAAGTTGTTAAATAAGTTATGCTCTGTGAAGTGTGTGTTGTCACACTGTCTGAAAAAAAAAAACGCATACACTGCAAGAGGCGCGAACGTCCGCCCGAAACCGGTCGATGGAACACTAAAATGAAGCAGGCTACCACGGAAAATGTCTCTGATAATACACATATCTTCCAAAGATACAAAAATTATATGTTTTTTTTCTCCAAAATTGATGGTAAATTCCATCATAAGTTGAATAGGAACCTGAAAATCTTAGAAAAACTTAAAACTGAACTTAAAAATAATATCAGGGATATTTTCCGTGATAGCCGGCTTCTTTTCTATGATAGACGGTTTCGAGCGTTCATCCATCATCAGAACGCTTTTTGTCAAACAGTGTGATAACATACATAGATTTGCACACAGCAAATTTAGTTGATACGGTCTCCATCCCTAGTTAAGTGGAGAAGCCAAGGGAGAGGAAGGGATTAGCTCAGTGGTAGCGCGCTGGACCAGCAACGCGGTGATCCCGCGAATACAGTATGCTTCCCTTAGAGTTTCTCTTCTTAGGATCCTCTACAGCTCACTGTCCGGTGCTGGGGAGTGTTGTGTGCAGCTAGAGAGCACTGCTTGGAGGCCGGCAAGGCACTGAGAAGGCTCCGGCGGGCATAATAGATTTTTCAGGTCGCACTGCATTTAATCCCTAAAACAATCTATAATCTACACCTGAAAGCCAATAAGGCAGTGAACTTTGATAGAAAAGCTTCCTTAACAAGGTTCATGGCCTCATTGGCTTTTAAGGTAAAAGGTTTTATCGTTGATAATTTTATTTTTAATACCATATAATTATTGTTAACAGATAATTTTTTTTTCTATTTATTTGCCGAGGCCAGCGGCGTTTCACTCGTCTGAGAGGATTAACTGGTAGGGTAGAGGAACTTAGCTGGCATACTAAAGGATTAGGGTGATCAGAGAAGGGCAGATGGAACATTTTGTATTTGGTTTTAGCAACTTCGGTTATGGGAGGAATATTGAGGTCTTGATGTGGGGTGAGATTTGATACATAGAAGGTGGCACTGACAATTTTTCTGTGGATTTTGGATTGGAATGACTGGATTAGGCGGGTATTACATCATTTTTTATAACCTGAGTAGTTTCAGAAATCATATAGACGGCCGACAAAACTAATTTCTTACATTTAACAATTTTGGATTTTAGAATTCAAAGCAGCCACTACATTTATGTCTACATAACTTCAGTTTTTTATGAGTTATGTTTATATCTTTGTCATATTTATGTCATTTTTTTCTTTGTCACGTTTGATTTTTGTTGCGTATGATGCATTATATACCTGTTCTACTGTCAAACGGCCTTTTTTCATTACCATTATTTAACTTACTTTATACAAAGAAATTTTACATTAATTTTTATGTTAAATCTATCTATTTATCATTAAGCAGATAAGTTGATGACAACTGGAAAGTCGTAACAGAGACCCTGCATTATTTTCAGACAGTGGCTCAATGGAACATTTTCCTTACGAATTGAAATTAAACTTCAAACGCAGGAATTAAAATATAAAGTTATATACTAATTAACTTTTACTTTAAATTATAATTTTAATACAAAGATTATTGCTGGTATATAGAAGTCATTATAAGACTAATTAAAGTTATTAAAAGTAACACCAGTCTAGTACAAGTATCATTTATATATAGCGGTTAAACTTTATAATTTTCCTTGAGACACGTGTCTACTGTTTTCATAAATAATTTACATTATAATAATTTTATAAAGTGATTATGTAAATTCTTGTAAAGAGACAAGTTTTTTAAATATAATCAAATTCTTAACTTACAATTGCATAATAAGGTTGCATAATCTCGCTACTTGGTAATTTGCGAAATCATAATATGTAATTGATTCATAATGGATAATTTTTCTTTTTCTTTTAATTCAATTATTAACAATGTTTTAAGTAATAAGTTCGGATTTTTGGAATGATTTGATGTCAATAGATAACTACTTCAAAGAGATATAAATTGGTATGGTGTTCCCAATTTTCAGAGGTGTTTTCCGTGATAGCGGATTTCCATTAATGGTCAGCGACCTGTTTCCTGTTGTTCGTCCATCTTTTCTGGATATCTTTGAAAAAAGTGTGATGCCACAGTCCTTAAATTCAGCAAAATCCACACTGATTCATGGTTATTTCTCTAGGAACCATTGAACAAGAAAATTATATTTAAAGCTGATTCTGGAAGAACTGTTATGACTTAAAAAACCACCATCTATAAAATGCCATTTTAATGTAGTACACGGTTCCACCAACTAAGTAATAGACACATTAAAGGTATAATAGAACGTTAAGTGAAAATTCCAAATTTGAAGAACATTAAAATTAGAATTAGGATTTGCAGTTGGAGAAAACGCCAAACTAACCTTTCGAGATCAATAACAATAATTAATTAATTCTTAATTTAATACTTACTGTATTAACCCTGGCTCTCCCCTTCCATAGTAATAGATTCATCCCTCCTTATATACTCGAAGAATTCGACACCAATGGCTCTTTATAAACAACGTTTTTTAGAACTTTTAAATCATACAAAACCGAGATATGTAGTTTTTACGGATTGTTCAAAAATTTCACGAGGTTGTGGGGTAGCCCACAAGAACCCGTGACTGAACCTATAATTAGTTTTCAACTATCACTAGCGTCTATCAAGCAGAAATTTTTGCGATATACATAGCATTGTCTTGGTGGGAGGCATTGAGGGGGACATAGCATATGTTCAGACTCAATTAGCACCCTTCTATCCCTGAAACAGATGTATTCAAGACTTCCAATTGTGCAGAAATAAGGGGACAAATGTCATCTTTATATTGATACCGGGACGCTCAGGAATAATAGGAAATGAAATTGCTGATTTGACGGCAAAAGAGGCAACAGCTGAAAGAAGTATGCTAGTAGATGTCATCCATGTTTTAAAAGGAAAAGTTCTCCTAAGATGGCAGGATGAATGGACGTCAGCGGGAGGGAACAAACTTAGGGAAATTAAAGAGATAGTAACACCCTGGCACATCAGTTATAGAGGAAATAAGAGGGAAGAGATAGTGATAACTACATTGAGAATCGGCCATACCCGAATAACTCTTGGGTATCTGATGCATGAGTAGAGATGCAGCCCCTATATGTAAGTAATTGCAATGCCCCCTGACAGTGAAGCAAATAGTATTGCTAGACTCCATTTATTCAGATGGAGAACACTGAACCATATTCTAGAGAGAATAGAGGATGCCCTCCGTAATGACCTGAACATAATAAATATAGGCTTATTCAGTAGTACCGAAAGAAATTCATAAATTTGGAAAACATATTTCTTCCAAGTCGTTTAGTTGACTGATGTCTTAATTATGCGGAGGTAATATAATTATTATATCTATGGTTGGAAATCAACAGGATTATTGCCCCCACCCAAAATACTGCCCCTTTAACAACCCAAACACGTGTTTTCCCACCCATCTGGCCACATCCCTTTACCTAGTTTAAGAGTTTAGTATTTTAAACATACACCTCAGTTAGTGTGAAACTAAGTCTCTGTACGAGTCTGTGTTGGCACACTGTCTGAAAAGCGCATCCTGAAGATGGGCGAACGCCCGAAACCGGTCGATGACCACAAAATGAAGCAGGCTTCCACGGAAAATGTCTCTTAGACTTTATTTTTCCTAATGGTTTACTTCAAATACTTCTCTTTTTTTAAATATGTAATAAAACTTCTTTTTATTAAGCTAACAATAAGCATAAAACTATCAAGAACGAATGCAAATTTAATTTCCATTATATTAATTTACTTGTCATTATTGCTGTAGTTAATGTTTCTATTTTATCTATGAACGATGTTTCTCACACGCACTTTTTAAGGAGAACTGAATTTTCCAGCAATACATGTTTTGACGTTATCTGAGCACTACAATAATACTGTAGTAGATGAATATATGTGTGTGCGCGCGCGCGTGTGTGTTTGTGAGAGATGGTGAGGAGCCAAAATTTAAACAAAATAATCGAGCTCAAAGTTGATATTCCGTTTAGGTAATACGATCGGATCAAGCACAAAGATATCTATTAAAAATCCATCAACCGGTACGATTTTTTTTAAAAATGTTTAGCTTTTTTTTTTTTTATAGTTTTTTGAAATATCATGGAAATGGCTTCAACAATTTTCATTTAACTGCAATTACAGTAACAGATCTATAACTTTCTGTAACTGTTGAAGAAGTATTGTAATAGTGCCCAATTTTTGATATTGTGTTTTTAACGGAAATACGGTTTTTGAGGTGGCGAAAGTCCAAAAAAAAATGTTTTTTAAGAAAATGGTCTATGTGTGTGTTTGTGTATGAATTTTGACAGCATAGCTCAACTACGAAAACTCGCCGAACGCACATACTTGTCATTCCATTTTTTGAAATCACCATGGTATCCGACAGGAACTTCCCTGTCAAAAATTGCTTAACCGGATATAACACTTTAGTGAATGGATTTTTCAAAATTTTGCGATTCTCTCGAAAACGACTCTTAACGATTTTCTTAAAGTAATTATATTAACTATATTGCGCAGAGCTATATAACATTTATGTCTAACATTTCTGTGGGAAAGTTCATTTAAAGAATTGGTGGGTAGGGTGGAATTGAAAGACGTAAAAACTTATTTTGAATATCTCGAGAACGCAATGAATAGTTGTTGAAAACTACTTTTCACATAAATCGTGACACAAAATAGCTTATTATTTTATAGATATAATAACAAACAACACATGATATATACATTATTGTTTACATTTTAAAGCATTCCCTATAAAAATAGCCCTTTCCAGCCTTGTTTAAAAAAAATTAATATTCTTCCTTGTTAAAAAAAAAATAGTGAAGTTTGTAGAAAATAAATATCTGTATTCCTCTTCCTGCTGTAAGAGTAAGACTAGGTTTATATTCAATACGCCCGTTTCTACTCTTAATCAGTCTTTTTCTCTAGGGGAATCTCACCCACACGCTTCTTGTGCGCTATACTTCTTTACACTTACACTCAGATGCCTCAGTCACACATCTCTCTCTACTTCTCCTCTTGTTCTTATCTCCTCTGAAATCTTTCTTCTAACTAGCCTTCAGCCTCCAGTCGATACCACCTCCACCTAGATGGTAAGTGGCGAATTGGTATTCTAAGATTTTGTATTTGTTCTAACCCCACTTTCGCTTCCTCCATTCTACTTTCTTTTACATTGGGTGTTTGAGGGTTCTAGTTTCCACCACTTATTTATGGGCAATGCCCAGAAAAGATACCGCTACACCTGGCTCCAACCCGCTGTCTGCTGTTGTCTTCGACCTTTGGGTCAAAGAAGCCACGCAAGAGCTGAAGAACTTAGATGAGGATTCGGAAAGGTTTAAAGCCACTATTCTCTTTTGGCTCACTTCACCGCTGGGTTGCACCACTGGTGAAAGCGGAATTCACCGCGTTTCTCGCCCATGTCAAGCCCTATTTTCCGGCGAGCAGCTTTCCGGTGATATGTCCGAGGTGTTGCTCCTGAGCAAACACCAGGAGGTATGCTTTCTTTATAACCCCATACAGAACTCGCTGACATTCCCCTTACTTTTGCCGCCTTGGAACGCAACAAATAATTGTTGAAAACGACTTAACAAACGTACATACGCGCGTAACGTAAATCGTGACACTAAATAGCTTATTATTTTATCGATATGTTACCGGCAAAGTATGAAATTCATCCCGGACAAACCCCCATTTATTTTATTACATCCCGATTTTTAAAATATATTTTAATAGTAATCATTTAAAAGTTAAATTATTTTATTTAAAGTACCAGAACATGATTTATTATACTGAAATACTACAATAGAATTTCAAATACACAAAATTTATCATAAGAAATATAGTCTGGTATCATAATCTGGTATTTGAGTATTAACCACGCATGGTATTAATCTGGTATCTGAGTATAAACCACGCATGTTATTATAGGAAATGCCTAGGCATTCTATATATTTTCAGAATTTCATACTTTGCCGGTAACAGATATAATAACAAACAACACATGGTATATACATTATTGTTTACATTTTAAAGCATTCCCTACAAAATTGGGCCCTGCCCAGCCTTGTTTACAAAACAAAAAATTTTTTGTGAAGTTTGTAGAAAATAAATATTTGCATTTCCTATTGCTGCTGCAAGAGTAAGACTTGCCAAAGAATTTTCTAAATTTATTTTTGTTGCTCACCGATTGTGAAAAATTACTCGCGAATGTGTGTAACAAGCCAAATTACCAAGGAAACGGAAGAAAATTGCAGGAAGCTCAAACTTCAATTTCAGCCTAATGGACGGTTTCTTACAAAAAGATTTTACAAATGTTATTACCAATTGCTCTTTGTTTCTAAGAAAATAAAGTTCTAGTTTCTCTCAGTTTCTCTATTACTTCTCAGTTTATTATGTCCTAATCATTTTTGGTAATAAAATAAGAAGCTTGAAATGAATGTTCTACACACCACATTCCACTTGTATTATATCGTAGATTATCAACTTAAGCCGGGTTCAAGTGATCATTGTCCAGTTGATTATAAAACCATTGAATACTCCCCACCCCACCCCATGAATTAATTAATTAGTTTAAAAAAAAAGAGTTCATAATTCCCTATAAAAAGTGCCCTGTCCAGCCAGCCTTGTTTACAAAAAAAAATTCTTCGTATCTGCTTGTGTCTTATACACAAATGGTGCCTATTTATAATGTAATATAACTATGTGGACCAAGAAATCTATATAATATGAATTTATTCTTATTCTTGTCCAAACGCTTCTGTATCCTCAATAACATAATTCAACCTTTCAACTAGCTGATCGTATGATGTATATGGTGGAAGATCCAATCTGTTAAAACATGTATGGGATATTGGTAGCCATGTTTCCTTTCCAACTTTTCCTATACAAAATTTCTGCGGACCATTTGCACCTAAAAAAAACAACAAAAGTATGTAAGAAAATATTGATATGTATATATTTACATTCCTGTTCGAGACACCAAAAAGAACTTACTCTTTTTCAACTTAAAAAAGAACTTAATCTTTCCGAATTTCCGTTCTTCAAGTTCATTTCCATTTCAAAACTGAGCATTCATTCAGAGCTTCGTCTTAAAATTCCATTTTGAAAATCTAACCAACTTTTTTCTCGCAAGGGTTATCTGTTGCATGCAGTTATTTGGGGAGTAGTGACCCCACTGGTTACCACAGCTTACTACTCCATGCACTTCACCAGAACAGAACAAAATACACTTAAACTACATTCACTCGACCCTTTACAGACAAGGGCAAACACAGTACACAAACTAAGGTCTCCGTCCCTAATTAATTGGCGTAATCCTAGGGAGAAGGAAGGGATTAGCTCAGTGATAGCGTGCTGGACTAGCAACGCGGAGATCTCGGGTTCGAATCCAGCATCCGAGTTCGAATGCTTCCTTAGAATTTCTCTTCTTAAGAGCATCCACAGCTCATTGCCCGGTGATGGGCAGTGTTGTCTGTAGCTAGAGAACACTGCACGGAGGCCGGCAGTACAATGAAAAGGCTCCGGGGGACACAATAGATCTTTCAGGTTGCAGTGCAATAATCCCCTATAACAATCTAATCTACTCTTTCTTACATGCCAGGAAGCATTGCCCCTGATTCATTGCTGAAACTGTGCGTAGCAGCAATGGATGCTGAATTGCTAGGCGATATGTTTCAACATCTTGCTATATGTTACTGTTTCCCCTCAAGGGTTATCTATTACTTGGGAAGAAGCGTCCCCACTGGTTACCACAGCTCAATACTCCATGCACTTCAACAGAACAGAACACAATACACTTAAACTACATTCACTCGTCCCTTTACAGACAAGGACAAACACAGTACACAAACTAGGGTATCTGCCCGTAGTTAACTGGCGTAAGCCAAGGGAGAAGGAAGGAATTAGCTCAGTGGTAGCGCGCCGGGTTCAAATCCAGCATCAGCCCTTAGATTTTTTCTCCTTAAGAGCCTCTACAATTCACCGGCTGGCGGTGGGGGGGCAGTGTTATTTGTAGCTAGAGAACACTGCTTGGAGGCCGGCAATGCACCGAGAAGGCTTCCCCTGCAATAATCCCCTACAACAAGCTACAACCCCCCAACCAACCTATTGCATTTTTCACCAGCCTATTGATAATTTTCTCATTTCCAACAAATGGATTTAACTAAAATATAGGTAATTTCCTTACAAATTATAAAATTATTTAATATTTATAGTAAGTAAATCTAATTTAAAAAAATTCATTGCCGAAAAGATGAAAAAGTTATATTTTCATTAACCAATTTTGTCTGAAACCATGTCCCTCATCGATATATTAGGGTACATGAAGTTGCAAGTTTTTACGGTTTTCCTTATTTTATTAATAAAATAAAGTCAGAACTGAATAAATTCTGATTATATATTTCCGGTGAAAAATCAATTTCGAATATTGAACACAATAGCATTGTGGCAGCACTAGCAATCTTTGGCAGTAAGAATGAGAGATAGAAATATCACTTTTTAATTTCAAACCAACTCACCCATCAGTTCCGCAAAACCCCCCACAGGAACTCTGCAAGTACCGGTGGCGAATTGTAATAATCTTGCCCTCTTTTCGTTATCGCTCTGCCTTACGAACTAGAAACAAATAAATTACAATCATTAAAAGTAACATTAATCTGGTGTGAAACACTCACACAACTTTCTCTTACTCCTGTTTTCAAAATTATAATTGACAAATGTTATAGTTTGTGTTCCAAATATAACGAAATTCGTCGAAAACTGACAAAACTGTTTAGTAAATGCGCACTTCCGGTTTAATAATTTTCTTGAAACTTGGAATTTTGGCAATCTATTTATCTCTAATTAATTTTGTTTGAATGATAGAAGGAAGCTGTAACCCCACCCCTCCCCTAAAAGAAGTGCCCTTAAATGAATAATCCAAAGAAATGTTTCAAACAAAAGAGGTAGATCTTTGCACGTTTAGTTTATATATGAAGTTTCAAGAAAATCGTCGGAGCCATTTTTGAGAAAATCCCGAAAAAGTGAAAAAAATCATTTAGTAAAGTGTTAAAACAAATGCACATCCGGTTATCCGATTTTTTTCAAACTCGGAATTTCAACAATATACTCAATTCTAATTAACATTATTTAGATGGCAGAATTGTCTAATAAACTTCAGTGCATTTTCCCGGAGAAATGTTTCAAATAAAAGTTGTAGCTCTTTGTATGTGTAGTTGATATATCAAGTTTAAAGAAAATCGTTCGGAGCCATTTTTGAGAAAATCGCAAAAAACGTAAAAAAAAACAACTAGTAAAGTGTACTTCGGTTGAGGAATTTTAACAGATAACGCACCGTCAGATCCATAGTGATACTAAACGTAATATCAAGTTTCAACTTTCGACGTTTTTCGTTTACTGCTGCATGCTGTCATAGATACACACACACACACACACACCTTTGCTAAAAACCATTTTTTTGGACTCAGGGGACCTCAAAAACGGATATTTCCGGTGAAAACTCGATATCGAAAATTTGACACGATTACAATACTTTCTCTTACTAGGAGTAAGAGAAAGTAAATAATCACAAACCAAGAGATTAATGCAGTTAAATAAAACATACCTGCCAAAACCATACTACTTGTTTACTATTCCTAGTATAATGTCTATATATGGTATTGCGATGCCAATCATCAACATCTATTTCTTGCATACCATATCAACGGAACAATCTCGTTGAAACCATCCAAAAATGCTTTTGTCTCATCTTCAATAAAACGCGTCCTTCGCCAAGCAGTCATTAGCCTAATGAATCATGCGCTAATAAAAATGTTTATAAAATTTCTTATGTACGAAATTCAATTGTTTATTCCTATTTACTCTCTTTTCTTTTAATCTAATTAATTAATATATATTTCTTTTTTTGTAAGTTTCAATGGTTTTTATAATCAGTCAACAAACAACAATAAACTCCTTCAGCCCAGCTTAAGTTAAAAATATACAATATAATAAAGTGGGATATGGTGCGGTAGAACTTCTAATTCGCTTCTAATTTAGTACCAAAAAGTAAAATAAAGTGAGAAGTTTCTATAGAAACGAGAATTTCATTTTCTTAGAAACAAAAAGCAATGGGTAATAATATTTGTAAAATCTTTTTTTAAGAAACCGTTCATTAGATTGAAACACTGAATTTTCCTGGAAATACTAATCGTCCGTAGACGAGTAATAAATAAATAAAAAAGTCTGGTGTGAAACACTCACACAACTTTCTCTTACTGCAGTTTACAAAATTGTAATTGGCAAATTTTATAGTTAGTATAGCAAATTCAATAAAAATCGTCGTTATTCTTACAAAGAAAATCGTGAAAACTGAAAAAAATTGTTTAATGCAAGAACCTGCTTATTAATATTATTGAAACTGGAATTTTGGCATTCTATTTATTTCTAAATAATTTTGTTTATATGATAGATTTGTATATTTAACTAAGATAGCAGTTTAAAAAAAAAAAACATATCTCCACCCAATCAAATAAAATTAGAACAATTCAATTTACCAAAAATACATTTATATTAAATTATATAATTGTTTCACAACCCTAAGTAATTGTATAGTCTATTACCTATAGACACCTCCATAATCCAATCCCTATTCACCTCTGTAGATAATATAGAGCCTTTACACAATTCATATGCTGGCAACCTCATTACTTGATAATATGAATCTTCAAATAGTGTCTGCCTTTTGTCTGTAATCTTAATATGACTAGGCAATACATTACTCTAGCACAAATAACGAAATTAAGATAACTTCCATCTAAATGATCTTTCATATGCCTTTGGCACTCACGAGGTGACCCTGTTGTCACTAATTCGGCGGCTCTAGACCTGGACGTCGATAAAAGTCCCCCGCGGAACCGGTGCATTCGCTGGTGATCCGAGATGGTGTCCCCCGGGGCAGCCTCGAGAAGCACTTTCCCCTAAAACAGGGTGTTATGTGTGCCGTACCTACGGAGGTTTGCCGCCAGGGAAGGGTATATATAGGCACTATTATAGCGGCACCTCTCGACATCGGGCCAAATTAGGGAGTAATAAATAGCCCTGTGTGTCATGCGGGGCTCTGGCACATTAGACGCCAAGAAACCCTTACTTCTCGTGGGACAGAACTGTGGATAAGAAAATTAGGATAAAGAAGACTGGGCGGGCAGTTACTGCCAAATCATTCACCGTTAAATGAATCAAAGATGAGCAAGCACCTAGTGGTATGGGTACGATGCAGGACCAAGTAGCAGTAAGGTGATGCCGAGAGGTTATTTGGAAAGGGAGCTTAGTGCCGAAGAGTTATTGGAGGTGGTACTGTAGAGGAGGTGGTCCCTTCTACAATACTCAGTCAGTCCTTCTAAAGGACGAAGAAGAAGACGAAGAGGAAATGCTCCTAAGTGAGAAGGAGGCATCCTACACTTGCAAGAAGTTCCAAGGCGGCAGAAGTAAGGGGAATGCTAGCGAGTAAGTGCTGTATCGGATGATAACCAAAGCAGACCTCCTGGTGTTTGCTCAGGAGCAACTCCTCGGACATATCACCGGGAAGCTGCTCGGCCTGAAATTAGGGCAGAAAAACGCGACATAGGCGAGAAACGCGGTGAATTCCGCTTTCACCAGTGGTGCAACCCAGCGGTGAAGTGAGCCAAAAGAGAATAGTGGCTTTAAACCTTTCCGAATCCTCATCTAAGTTCTTCAGCTCTTGCGTGGCTTCTTTGACCCAAAGGTCGAAGACAACAGCAGACAGCGGGTTGGAGCCAGGTGTAGCGGTATCTTTTCTGGGCATTGCCCATAAATAAGTGGTGGAAACTAGAACCCTCAAACACCCAATGTAAAAGAAAGTAGAATGGAGGAAGCGAAAGTGGGGTTAGAACAAATACAAAATCATAGAATACCAATTCGCCACTTACCATCTAGGTGGAGGTGGTATCGACTGGAGGTGAAGGCTAATTAGAAGAAAGATTTCAGAGGAGATAAGAACAAGAGGAGAAGTAGAGAGAGATGTGTGACTGAGGCATCTGAATGTAAGTGTAAAGAAGTATAGCGCACAAGAAGCGTGTGGGTGAGATTCCCCTAGAGAAAAAGACTGATTAAGAGTAGAAACGGGCGTATTGAATATAAACCTAGTCTTACTCTTACAGCAGGAAGAGGAATACAAATATTTATTTTCTACAAACTTCACTATTTTTTTTTTAACAAGCAAGAATATTAATTTTTTTTATACAAAGCTGGAAAGGGCTATTTTTATAGAGAATGCTTTAAAATGTAAACAATAATGTATATATCACGTGTTGTTTGTTATTATATCTATAAAATAATAAGCTATTTTGTGTCACGATTTATGTGGAAAGTAGTTTTCAACAACTATTTATTGCGTTCTCGAGATATTCAAAATAGGTTTTTACGTCTTTCAATTCCACCCTACCCACCAATTCTTTAAATGAACTTTCCCACAGAAATGTTAGAAATAAATGTTATATAGCTCTTAGCAGTATAGTTAATATAATTACTTTAAGAAAATCGTTAAGAGTCGTTTTCGAGAAAATCGCAAAATTTTGAAAAATCCATTCAGTAAAGTGTTATTTCCGGTTAAGCAATTTTTGACAGGTAAGTTCCTGCCTGATACCATGGTGGATTTCAAAATGGAATGACAAATATGTACATTCTGCGAGTTTTCGTATTTGAACTACGCTGTCGGCATTCATCATACACACATTAAACATAGGCCATTTTCTAAAAAACATTTTTTTCGACTCAGGGCACTTCAAAACGCATATTTCCATTAAAAACACAATATCTAAAATTTGAGACTATTACAATACTTCCTCTAAGCAGCAGTTAGGGAAAGTAATAGATCTGTATGGTATAGGCTTACTGTAACTGCAGTTTAATAAAAATTGTTGAAGCCATTTTCATGATATTCGAAAAACTATAATAAAAAATCGTACTTTCCGTTGACGGATTTTTAATAGAAATCTTTGTGCCTGATCCGATCGTATTTGCTCGGTCTATCTGATCGCATCTCGATTTATTTGATCGATGTGCCAGAATATCAACTTTGAGCTTGATTATTTTGTTTATATTTTGGCTCCTCACCAACTCTCACAAACACACACACATATTCATCTACTAAAGTATTCTTTTTATGTTCAGATGACTTCAAAACATGTATTGCTGGAAAATTCAATTCTTCTTAGAAAGTGCGTGTGAGAAACAACTTCCTCAGCGCTTCATATACTTACCCAACTTAAATTCATTCAACCTATGTCCGTTTTTAATTGAAATTAGTTGACAGTAAAACATATCAACATATAAATCAATAACTATCCTAATCATACCAATGTTGTTGAACAGAAATCATCAAGAATTATACAGATATGTATGTATGATATATATTTTTTAAGGATATATGAGTCTAAGTGTAAAATAGATTTTATTTTTATGTCTATTCACAGAATGTTATATTGATTATGTTCATTTGTGTAAAAGCCAATTTTGTAGAGGATATGTAAACAAAGCTGAATGTCTTGATTTTATTTTCTGCACTTTAATTTTGAATAGGACTTATACTTTCGAGAAAAATCTATGTCTAAAATATTTTAGGCAATAAAAAAAAGAAGACAATAAAACACGCCTATCATAAAAATTTATTAAAATTTAACAAATTATACTTAATTAAAAACATTATTTAAAAACAATTAAATAAATATATATATATATACATATAAAATCCATTAAATAAACAACTTTTAAGATAAGTTAGGATTATCAAAAGTAGTATTTAATTGTTGCAAAATATGGCGTGCTTCCGATCTTGTTTCAGTCCTGTAAACAATATATTTATAGAAAAAACTGTTAAAAATAATAACTGATATACTTTCCAAAAAATTTCATTAATTTTACAATTTCATATTAATGATTTATCAATTGTTGTGATTGGTTCCGCATAGCTGGAAAGCATCAGAGATATTTTCCGTGATAGCCTGCTTCTTTCTGTGGTCATCGACCAGTTTGGGGCGTTCGCCCATGATGAGGATGCTTTTTGTCAAACAGTGTGATAACATAGATTTGCACAGAGCAAACTTAGTTGATATACTGGTCTTTAAATGTTTTTGTTAAAGCCTAAATAGGTGACGACGGGTGATGGTACCTGAGTGGGAAAAGAAACACATGTTTCGGTCTTTAAAAGGGGCGTATTGCACCCTTTAAAAATGGAAACATCCAACACGTGGGGATGTGTAACTTAAACTACATTTTTTTAAGAAGATAGAAGAATACTATCTTACGAATAATAGTATTAGTAATACTATTATATATATATATACTATTATATATATATAATAGTATTACTAATACTACTTCTCTAAATATAAATTTATTAATTGATAATAGCCCGAACTAACACTGTATCAGCCTTGAGCTGCTGTGAAATAGTTACTGACAAGAAATGATAAAACGCGAGCTGAATGACCGTTAAGATAGTATAGATAAATAAATAATATTTCGTTAAACACTCAATCTATATGAGCAGGTTGTTTGATAACACAAACACATTTTGCATTTCACCTTTCATAATTCACATACGACATCCACGCACGCATTAAATATGGGTTCTTTACATGCCTAAATATAACGAGTCTAAGTTAAGATAAAGCTAAGTTAAAAACTTAAGCTTAGAAGGGGTACAATATGCCCCCTTTAAAGTCCGAAACATTTTTTTTTTTTCACACACAGGTACCATTACCCCTAGTAACTAGTTAGGCCCTAACAAAAACATTCCAGTGTATCAACTAAGTTTGCTCTGTGGAAGTCTATGTTATCACACTGTTCTGACAAGAACATCCTGTGATGGACGAACGCCCCAAACAGGTTGATGATCACAAAAAGAAGCAGGCTATCACAGAAAGTATCTCTAATGACTATATCAATCTTTATTAATAGAAGTTAATAAACTAAATTCTGCTTTACTTCTCAATTATTTAACAGTACACAACAATACACTATTATATATTAAATTCCACAAAATTTTTAAAATATTTTTTAATAATACCTCATTCGTTTGGGTGCTAATTCATTCAATGAATCAATGTCATGCTGGTTCAAGTCTTCTTTTATGTATGTCTAAAAAAAAAAATAATTATATAAGACATTAAATAAGTAAATAACTTATAAAGGCTTCAAGAAAAGATACTTTAAAGAGCTATATTTTTGTTTTGTTTTGTTGAACTTGCAAACTAGACCAAACAAGATATCAAAAAATTCCATCTTCTGTTTATAGAGGGAGAGTGATGACGTATCATAATCTGCCCTACATCTGTTTTGATTTCCTGATGTGTCTTAATTTATAAATTGTATGTAATCACTATGTAAGAAATTCTAATGTCCAATATATATTAATGAGTTAGTATATGTGCTGATGATGGTCTCAGGGATTGCCTTTAGATATGCTAAGTCCCTAGTAGTACCATACGTCTTTTCAAGTCCCCCAAACTGTGGTCAATGAATGAATGAATGTGGTGTGAATCCAATTAAAGTCAGTCCAAGTACAAGACAGTCTGGGGGATACTGGCAGAAGTGGGTGGAAAAGCAAAGAAATCAACAGCTTTCACTGATTGAATGATTGGTTTTTGTGTTTACCTTATTTAATAGTGATAAGTTGCATTGGCAATTTTCCTTGGAAGTATCACAGTCATCCTTAAAATTCAATTTTTGAAAGTTACCAGTCAATCTGCTCTTTTTGGGGACTTTGTTTTCCTAAAATTTCAATAAAGCAACAAATACAAAAACCATTTTAAATTAAAAAGAATAAGGGAGACAAAAAAAAGAAGAGAAACAAACGAATCAAATTACTAAAGATATTCATCAACTATGAGATTTATAGTTATTTGAAATATCCAAATCTCCTAATGAAATCATCGGTTCGTTTGTGCATATTTTTATTTAAAAAAAAAAAAAAAAAATCTGGGGTGAAACACTCACTCAACTTTCTCTTACTCCAGTTTTCAAAATTGTAAGTGATAAATTTTATAGTTAGTGAACCAAATTTAATAAAAATTCATCGGAGTTCGTCGAAAATTGAAAAATTGTAAAAACGCACTTCCGATTTACTAATTCTTGAAACTTGGAATTTTGTTTGGATAGTAGAATTGATAATCAACTATGATAGCACTTAGAGAAAAACATAACCCAAAATGTCTT
The DNA here is from genome assembly GCA_011037195.1 of Triatoma infestans. Classification (NCBI taxonomy): domain Eukaryota; kingdom Metazoa; phylum Arthropoda; class Insecta; order Hemiptera; family Reduviidae; genus Triatoma; species Triatoma infestans. Next base: position 116,352 of record JAAEAF010000510.1, read on the forward strand.
TAGCAGGAGACATGTTTCAAAACAAAGTTGTAGCTCTTTATATGTGCAGTTCACAGGCCTAGATTAAAGAAATTCGTTGGAGTCGTTATCGAGAAAATAACAGAAAACTGAAAAATACATTTCAGTAAAAAGTACAAACGCACTTCCGGTCATCCGAATTTTTCAAACTTGGAATTTCAACAACACACTTAATACTAATTAATATTATTTAAATGACAGAATTGTATAGTAAACTGAAATAGTACTTTAGAGGAAAACCTAACTCCAACCTTCCACCAAAATTACCCTTAAATGAATTTTAAAAAAAGTTGTAGATTTTTGTATGTTTAGTTGATATAACAAGTTTGAAGAAAATCGTCGGAGCCACTTTTGAGAAAATCGCAAGAAAGTAAAAACAACATACAGTAAATTAGTTCTTCCGGTTGAGGAATTTTGACACGTGACCTACTTTCGGATACCATACTGATTCAAGTTTGAATGTTCTACGATTTTTCGTTTTTGAGCTATGCTATTCACATACACACACCAAGACCATTTTTATTTTCTCTTATTCTCTCTTAAGAGGAAGTATTGTAATCGTGGCAAATTTTCGATACCAAAAATGAGTCCAAAAAAGTGGTTTTTAGAAAATGGTCTGTGTGAGTGTGTATGTATGTGAACAGCATATCTAAAAAACGAAAAACCGTAGAAAGTTGAAACTTGATATTCCGTTTAGTTATCACCATGGGATCTGACAGTACGTTATCTGTCAAAACTCCTCAACCGGAAGTGCCACTTTAATAATTTTTTTTTTTACCCAAAATTGGTTCTAATGATTTTCTTGAAACATGGTACATCAACTACACATTTAAAGAGCTAAAACTTTATTTGAAATATTTCTCTGGACAAATCATTTAAGAGTACTTCTGGGGGAGGGAAGAGGTTACGTCTTCCTCTAAAGTGCTATTTCAGATTATTAGACAATTCTGTCATCTAAATAATTTTAATAAGAATTAAATACGTTGTTGAAATTCCGAGTTTGAAAAAATTGGCGTTTACTTTACCACTTTACTAAATGAATTTTCTACTTTTTCCGATTTTCTCAAAAATGGCTCCGACGATTTTCTTGAAACTGCCTATATAAACTACTCATACAAAGATCTACAATTGTTATGTAAAACATTTCTCTGGGAAAATTCATTTACGGGCACTTTTAAGGGAGGGGTGGTGTTATGTATTTCTCTAAAGTGCTATCATAGTTGATAAAATTAATAGATTCCATAATTTTATCATCCAAACAAAATTAATTAGAAATAAATACGAGGCATGTCCAGTAAGTAAGTGTACTGAATTTTTGTAGGTTACAAAAATTTTTATTTGAACAAAAAAATTACCTGGTTACATTAGTACATATGTAAGCTATTTTTCGACATAGTCACCATTCCTTTCAATGCAGGTGGTGAACCGGGGTATTAATTTTTTGATGCCTTCCTCGAAGTAGTTTCCCGCCAACCCCTTCGTCCACTTCTCCACATCCCCCTTCACCTCCTCGTCGGTTGAAAACCTTTTTCCACCCATGTGCAGCTTCAGGGAGGTAAAGAGATGGTAATCTGAAGGTGCTAGGTCAGGGGAATGCGCGAGATGGTTCAGGACATGCCATTTAAACGAGGCAAGCAGTTCCTTGGTGGCGTTGGCATTGTCATGCAGCAGGCAGACTCCCTTTGTCAGCATGCCTCTCCTTTTGTTTTGAATCACCCTCCGCAATTTTTTTAGGGTCTCACAGTATCTTGCAGAGTTGATGCTGTATCCCCTTGAGGCATATATTCAATTAAAATTATGCCTTGACAATCCCAAAACACTGATGCCATGTTTTTCTTGGCTGAAATTTGGTTTTGAACATTATGGCGGAGAGTGAAGAGGTTTGACGTCACTGTTGAGACTGCCTTTTGGTTTCAGGTGTGTAGTGTGCAACCCAAGTTTCATCTCCAGTAATGATGGAGCGGAGAAATTCATCTCCGCGTATTTCACACTTGGTGGGAGATTGGATTGATATTTTTCACGAAACGTATTGTCGCGTCGACAGTTCTCAACGTACTGACCTCGAACCGGTCTCGTTGCGGAAAGGAGGAATCAGGCTGTACAATAGTGTAGCCAATGTCATGTACACATGTCGTGTGTGAAAACAAAATCTCTCCGGCCGTGAAAACCTCAGTACACTTACTTACTGGACATGCCTCGTAGATGACCAAAATTCCGAGTTCCTTGAAAATTAGTAAACCGGAAGTGCGCTTTTAATTAAATGTTTCTATCAGTTTTCGACTAATTTCATTAAACTTGGTACATTAACTATAAAATCTGTCAATTATAATTTTGAGAATTGGAGTAAGAGAAAGTTGTGTGAGTGGATGAACACCAAATTTATTTTTTGGATTCAGGGGACTTCAAAACGGATATTTCCGGTGAAAACTCGATATCGAAAATTTGACACGATTACAATACTTCCTCTTACATAGTAAAAATCTATGCACCTACAAAACACAAAGTTTATATTCCTTTTCTTTCTAAGTAAAAATTTAACTCATTAATAGTATATTTTATATTTAAATATAATTCGATTTATGTAATATTTTAGAAGACACGCTTACCACAATTTGAGAATTAATACTATTATGTTCATCAATAAATTTGTAGTATGCATCTTCATAAGACGAAACCTAGAACATAAAAAGGTGCTATTATTTCTGAAAGGAAAAACATTTAGCAACAACACTACCACATAATTTTATGTAATAAACAGATAGCAAATATAATTTTAGTACACAAAATAATAATACTTTAGTATTAAAAGTTGAATTTTTTAATTCCATTTTTTCTTCCTCCAAACGACTAATCTTTTCTTTTAATTGTTCAATGATTTCCATCTGATTATTAAAATTTCTACTGGATTCAGTATTAGGATTCTCTTCTAACAGTCTAGAATTTATATGTTTTAGTAATTCGACCACCTGGCAAATATAATAACAACTTTATAAAACAACAATTTATGTTAATTACTATAAAATTATTCTATGTTTGTAGTGCAGTTCAAAAATCTTAAAAGTTTCCATGAGCAGAAGAAGTATTGAATTGATACGGAAAATACTTAACAAGCGGGAAATTGCAAAAATAAATATAGATGAAGTAAGTCAATTAGGAAACATTAAGAGTCATAACAATAGCTACTAATAGCACAAACATTAATGTCTAGAATAAAAAAAAAAAAAAATTTAAATTTGAGTACAGAGATCTACTCAGCCTTGGAAGTTATTATATGAGTACATTTTTCTTGAACCTATAAGGTTTTGCAGTTAGTTTAAATTTTGAAACACTGCAAGTCTGAATTGGCAGTTCTAGAACAACACCTTCTGTCTTATTATAATAGTAAGGAGTTTGAAAACCAAGCTCCAAACAGTGTTTACCATAATATGTGGAGTCGTCAGCTTTCACTAGATGTCAACTATATAAGCGGCAATATATACTGCCATAAAACAGGTTTAATTATTAAAACAAAGGAAGAGTTGCTAAATTTAAATTATAAACCCTATATCCCAGATGAAATCTACATCTGCTCCTGTAGGTGAACTTGGAAATGACTTCTATTTTTTTGATAGATACCGTTGTTTCAAGAAATTTAAGAATCTGTTATTTTGGTAAAGATATTTTATATTAGAAATAGAAATGAAAAAGTAATTAAATGGAAATTAACAGTTGGAGTTATTTCCATTTAAATACTTTCAGAAATTATGTAACTTCCTAGGTAACTTTTAGGAATTTATGTTAAAAATGCTTTAATTTACAAAAAGTTTTTTTGGTTTTGAGGTTAAATTATTTATTACAAAAACAAGTGCTAGTTTTTTTTATATGTTTATATAATATTCTTATTTTTTTTTTTTTAGGTCTACCTTTCATTTTCAGCCTAAATAATAGAGTAAAATTTCAGTAATTATTAATTTTGTTATAATAGCATTTCGTGCAGACGGGATTTTTTTTTTCTTCATTTCAGTTTTGTACTAATAATTGCTAAAATTACTGTTATTTTGTAGAATAAAATGTTTTTCATTCGTTCTACTCAGAAAGGCTGAGGATCGGATCTAATAATCGCAAACCTTCATTAAGAAAAAAAACTATAACATGAAAATTAAAACTATAAATAAATCAGGCTACAATACCCTGTCTTCTGCCTCTTTTTCTACATCTTCCAACTTCCTCTTGTAAAATTCCATTAAATCATCTAGTTTCCGTTTACAAATCTCAATCTCATTATTGAGTTCACTCTTCACAGCCTAGAAATAATAATAAAATCTGGCGTGTGACATGTCTTTTCTGATAAATGCGAATTCCAATGGACAACTTTTCTTCTACATCGAAATCCTTCTTATAATATAATTACCGTAATCCTTATTCACTAAGTAAAATATCCAACATATGAGAACATGGCACTTTACAAATAATGGGCAATTTGCTAGAACTTCCTAGATTTTTTTGATCTTTTATTGTACAATAAAAGTACCAGTTTTTAAAAGAAAACTGATAGAGATCATGGAGCCAAGGGCCAGATACTTGCTGCCTATAGACAAGTTTCTCAACATCTTCCAGGCAAAAATTTACGCAATTGGAAGGTGTGTCCAAGTTAACATCGGTAGGAAATATGGAATGTGGAGATTCGTAATTCAAACCTGCGTTCACACGTCATTAGTTCAAAAATGATATGTGAATGCCTCGGCAAATGCAATGACCTGGGAAGGAGCAATAGAGTTATCCTATTTTGAGAGCCAGAGCATGTTGATGTAGAAGGAAATGAGATAGCCGACATCCTGGCAAGGAAAGGCGCTGCATTTCCCTTGTTGGGGCATGAATCCTTCTGTGGAATAAGAGACCAATCTCTTCGGGAAGAATTCAGACATGAGGAGGAAATGAAGAGCGTACAACTCTGGAAAATCTCCCAGGACTGGAGCAAGCCTAGGCATTTATAACCAGATAAGATATGAAACGTGGATCTGTTTAAGTAAAAATAGGCATCATAAGCAGACAGGTTACCTCACGGCGCATTGCAGACACAGGGGATACCTGAAGAAGCTGGGCCTAGAACATAATAGTTCCTGTAGATTCTGTGGGGAGATGAAGGAAATGTACACCAATACACCCCTAACGACTGCGATGCTATCACCAGTAAAGATTTGAAGTAGTTACCAAGGGTGGAGGAAGATCCTCTGTAGAACCTTCCCAAATCTTTAGATTCCTCAAAGATTTTAATTTGGAAGGGTATTTGTAGGTGAGTATTCTTACCCTTGGACACAAGTGGGATGGCACAATAGACCTCTTTTGGTCACAGTGCATTATATCATAAAAATAAAAAAAGAAAACTGCGAAAACTTAAATGAAAAAGTACAGGAAAATAGTACTTCAGATAAAAGTTTTTATACTTGTATTTCTTTGTTATACATATATTCTAAACTGTACTTTTTTTTTTACTTTTCAAAATCAAATTTAGAATAGATGTGTCAGATTCAAGATCCTTGAAGGCATTTTACAAATAACTTTTAGATAAAACTTGCAGATAAACAAACCTCATTTTCCATAATGATGAAACTTTTGTTTAGATTTTCTTTAGTTTTTTCAGTTAATAGAGTGAAAACATAGATTAACGCCTGTTTAGCATCAGTAAGGGTCTCTATCATTTCCCAGCTATTTTTTTTAGACTCATCTATAATGGAAAATAGCAATATTAAAACATTTATTTCATATATTTCAAAACATATATTTCATGAAACATAATTAATTTATATTACCTTCAATATCAGACAATTTTTGCTGAAGATCTGATATTTCGGCACTTCTAAGCGCTAATTCATGTTCTAGACTCTTCTTTTCACACGATAAGTTGTTCTTTATTTCATTTGATAATGTTACATCTTTTAATTCTTCCTGTAGATTTAACAAATATTTATAGCAAAAACAAGCTAATTCTTTCCAATTTTTCACTCGAACAATAAAAATAAATGAAAAAAAAACAAAGAGGAAATTAACCACAACATTTCACTTACTTTGACATTAATAAGTAGCTTGGTAAGTACGGCTCTATCCTGGATAAGATGTTCCAAAGATTTTTCCGCCTGATAATAAGACTCGGTCAGTTCTATTTCTTCATGTACTCTGTCTTTTATCTGTTCTAAAACTGATTTATTCACTTTTTTTGTATGACTACTTCTTTGTCGTTCGAGAACGGCCTTTAATATATAAAACAAAACAAAAATTATTATTATAGGATTATATTCAATGAGAGAATATTACTAAAAAAAAAAAATTCCATGTGATACGGTTTGCTGGACCATTTGCCAACGTTGAGATCTAGGATCTCAGCAAATATACGTTAGGATAAGCAAATTAGCATAAGAATACATAAATTAAGTACTTTTATATACATAAATCATGTCCAAGGAAGTTGATGACAAATATCTAAGAGGGGGCTCAAGTTGGTCAATTTATGACAATACATAATCAAATCCAGATTATTTTAAGTATCTTACCATTATCCTCTTATTGGCTGCAGCAGCAGCTTCAAGTTTTCTCCTTAGAACATTCTGCTGTAAAGAATGAACATGTTCCATTTTCTTCAGCTGGTTTTGGTCTTTCAAATTTTGATTTTTTAGTTTGCGTAATTCTCTATCTTTCTGTGTTTTCCATTCTCTAAACTTTTCATTTTCTGTTTTCATTTGTTGTACGAGGCGAACTTTCATTTGCTTCATTGACTGAATAGACAAAAAAATCAAGTAGAGATGAAGAACAAGACAAAAACAATGCTGTCAAAACGTTCAGACGGCTTTCTCTTAGTACTATTCATTATAATAGATCATTTTTCTCATACTTGAAATTATTACTAAATGCATGTGACTTAAATACTAAAAAGGTGGAAATCCTAAACTTACAATAAAACGACATTTTTGACTGAACCACGATTTCCCAGCACCCCTACCTAAAACCACTCTAAATTCAATTATTCCGGAAAAAACTTTCAGATAAAAGTAAGTTTCATATATACGTATATTTAGTGTTCCAGGATTACAGAAACTCATTACATTCACTATAAAGATGATCGCAGAAATCTGAAAAAAATCTATCAGAAAAGTAGCACTTTTAAAACGATAAAACGATTTTCTTCAAACTTGTAAATTTAGCTACGCATGTAATTTGTATTATTATTATTGTTTTGGTATTCGTTGACCAACACTTGGTGATGGTATATCACAAGTTAAACCATAGTTTTTAAGAAATTCTTACAAGAAATTTTTAGCCTGAAGAAGACAATAAATTTGCCGAAATGTCGGTGAAAATTTAAAAAGATTTTTTTTTAATGACTGAACCTCAATACCTATTTTACAACAATATTATTATTCTTAATTTAAGGCGCGCCCGGAGCCATTTCAGTGCACTGCCGGCTTCCGGACAGTGATCTCTCGCAACAGGGAATATTGTTCCCTGCAATTATATGTATACGTACAGATAATGGAATCATATAATATACTAAAATGGTACTTTAGAAAAAATCGTAACGTTACCCCATCTTAACTCCTCTAAAATGAATTTTCCTGGAAAAATGATTTAAATAAAAGGTTCTTTATATTGAACTAGTCTGTAAAATAGCGTTCGATCTGGCAACAGTGGAGGCAGGGCTTGAGTGAGAGGCAGATACGCGACACGCCGTCAATACGAGTTCCAACTCCGTACAGTCGTTCTGTTGTCCGTAGTGATTATTCCCGTGAAACCGGCGTTCCAAAAATGAGTGATATCAAAATCGAGCAGCGGTGTGCTATCAGGGTTTGCTACAGAAACTTTTGTAAAACTTCAGCAGGCCTACGGAGACAGTGTTTTGTCTAGGGCCCTAGTTTTTCGGTGGTCCAAGGGATTTGCAGAAAGAAGAGAATCGATTGAAGATGAAGCACGCAGTGGAAGACCTTCATCTTCAAGAACCGATGAAAACTTCGACAAAATTCGTGACCTTGTGCGTTCATATCGTCGGATCGGGGAGGAGTTGAATTTGACTCACACAACTGTTCATCAGATTTTAACGAATGAACTGGGGATGAGAAAAATTGGCGCAAAAATGGTTCAAAAAACCTCTTGCAGGAACAAAAAAAGGCACCAGGAGGGAAAGGTGCCTTGACTTTTTGAAAATGTTCCCCACTTTCTTGAACGTGTTGTTATTGGTGAGAGTGTTGTATCTTTGAATACGTCCCGGAAACCAAGCGCCAGAGCATGGAATGGCACACTTCATTCTTTCCACGACCCAAAAAAGCAAATATGAGCAAGTCGAAGATCAAGTGCATGCTGATTTGCTTTTTCGATAGCCATGAAATTGTCCATTATTCACAATTTTTATCTCAAGGCCAAACTGTCAATCAGCACTTTTACCAAGGGGTTCTTGAAAAACTGCGAAAAAGAGTGATGCGTGTGAGGCAAAATATCAAGAACAACTGGGTGTTGCATCATGACAATGCCCCTTGTCATACAGCAATTTCAATTAACGAGTTTTTGGCCAATAAAAACATTTGTGTACTCCTCAGCCTCCTTATTTATTTACCCGAGTTGAGTCCTTGTGACTTTTTCTCTTCAAAAAAATTGAAAAACTGCCTCAAGGGACGTCATTTTGGCACAATCGAAAACATTCAAAAGGTTTTACGGACCAGCTTAAGGCTATTCATAATTCTGACTTCCAGCACTGCTATGAAGTTTGGAAAAACCGTCTCCAGCGCTGTATGGCTGCTGAAGGATGTTATTTTGAAGGAGATAACATTGATTTGTAATGGTATTCAAATAAAAAAAATTTAAAAAATTGGTCTCACTACTTAATTTACACACCTCTTATGCAGTTGGTATATTAAGATAGGGAAATTGCTGGAGCTACATATTTTAGAGAAAATCGCAAAAAAAGGAAAAGTCCAATCAGTAAAGTGGTATTTCCGGCTGACCGATTTTGATCAAATCATACTATATTGTTGAAGTCCTCTTGTAGGATCTAACGAAATATCAAGTTTCAGGTTTCTGCGATTTCCTTTTTTTTCAGTTATGCAGATCATCTACAAGACCTATTTCTAATAACCACTTTTTCAAGTGATCAATATATTTCCGATGGGAACACAATTACGAAATTTGAAGAGCGCAATACTTCCTCTAACTAGGAGTAAGAGAAAGTAAAGAATGGCAATAAATATAATGAATAATACTAAAACCTATCCAGTTTACTTGCTCGCTAAATTAACTACTATTACAGATACTTTTATTATAACGAAATAGCATATTCTTTCTAACATTAAAATTAAAATAATCCTAATATCGTGCACTACCGAAGCACATACTTTGCATTTAACTTTTTTTTTTAAGTAATATAAATTTAGAGTTATACGCGGGACTCGAGCTGGAGACATAGTTTACACGTCCATGCTAACAATGACTATACCAAACCAGCCCTCTTTTTAAGATTGTAAAGTAATCATCACAGCAAACATTTTCTGAATTGAATATTTTTAAATTCACTATTTTTGAGAAAAATGAATATATCATATATATATATATATATTCTATAAATATTACAAGTTATATTTGAATAATTTACCAAAATTTCACTTCTCAAATTCATAATTGTAACATCTGATTTCTCTTTCAATTTTATAATGCGTTCTTGTTCGACTATTTTCTTCATTAATGTTGATACTTTTTGCTCCAATTCTTGCAAACGTTTTCTTCTTTGTTCTGAAATTCTGAAATTTTCAAATATAAATTTTAATAACTGATAGGCATTATTCAAACTTAATCAGTTCTTTCTTATAATTGTAGCTGTATCTACAGGATTCCCATTTTGATAATTATATTTTAATTATAATATATAAACTGTATACGACGGGGCTATTCTGGAGTAATGGGTTTTTGATTAGATAATAATGAATAGCGATGAGATATTAGTTCAATAGACTTCCGAAAACGGGACAACTTGGGCACTAGCCATAGAGTATGAATATGAATATGTGGTTCGAGGTCGGCAGTGGTGGTTAACATTTGGGAGTTTATCCATCTTATAGCATGCATACTTTGGTTGCTTCTGACCAGTTTCAGATTATAATCCATCTCCATCGTTCAGAGTATGGTTATCTTCCTTACTCTTGTAAAAGAGTTAACTTCAACTTTAAGTAAATAAATTAAGTTGAAGGCCTTTCTCTGACAATGAATCAGTATTCGAAACCAACATAAGCATACTAACACTGATAATCGCCCAGATGTTATTGAGTAATTAAAGAAGATTCGGTGCGCTAGTCCCAAGCGAAGCTTATAAGTTGTAATCTCAAACTAATATCGATCATAGTAATAATATGGCATGATAAAGTCTTCACCACTGGATGTCATTATCAATTGATGGGCAATAAACAAATAGTTAATCAAGAGTAAGAACAAGTGGATGTTTGCATAAGTGGACTTAAATTCTCTCCCTGGGCGAAGGAAGAAGAAACCAGTCAGTAATTTAAATACTAATCGGGCCCATCACTTTCAAGTAGCTCTATGCATCGACAGTAAAAAAAGCCATAACCACCTTCAACCCCGGGATTACTTATAATAGACGTTAAATTATTATTTACTTAGAGAAGTTAGTTTTATCAGAGCTGGACTGTTTAAGCTGATTTATCAAATCATCTTTTTCTTTTTGCAATTCAGCTTTTTGCCGTTTTAATTCTTCTAGATTCTCTTGTGAAGTCATTTTTATGTTATTAAGATGATCCGAGCTCTCACACATTCTGGACATTAAATCTTCTTTATCAGCTAAAGATTTTGTAAGTTTCTAAAGATAAAAGAGAAAATTATGTTAGTTTTAATACTTGTTATAATTATTTAAATATTTAATATTTATACATGTATATACTAACCAAAATCTGTTTATTTAACCGAGCTTGTGAAGCAATATGTTCTTGTTTAATTGGTGAAGACATATCATTATCAGCATCTTCATCAACCTCTTCATTTTCATCATTTTCCGTTTTGTTGTTGACTTCATATTGTTTTTCAAACGAAATCAATTCCTGCTCGCTTCTAATATGGTCAGCCTGCGCAATCATTAGTTAAATAATATTTTATTGATATTTATAATAAAAAAATTTATAAAATCCAAACTATAAACACTACCTTTACTTCAGAAACCATTGACTTGATTTCACTTAATATTTCCGAATCATCTTTTTTTTCACATAATTCTAACAGATGAGATAATTTCTCATTCAATGTGCTACGCATTTTCTCTTCCTAAGTAAAAGAGTAAACATTTCATAACACTTTTAAAAGTTAGAAAAATAAAAATTAAAAACTAATAAAATGGTAAAAACGGAGAAAACTGTTCCATATAACGTAGAAATAACAAAAACAGAAAAGAAGAACTGCTCTAATTACAATGATATTCCTTTCATGGTTCCTAGAATTTTCTGATAAAACTTCCACTAAATTCATCTGTAATTCTTTTATTCGCCTATCTCTTTCCAACACTGTTTTTTGTAGTTCTTTATGACTAGGTGGACATTTTAATGTGAACTCTCCGCCTTCAATAATTTTCAGCCTCAATTCTTCGTTCTACAACAGGTCATTGTTGAATTTTAAATCAAATTATTTTTATATTCTGGGTTCTTAAAAGACATTTGTACTAAGAACTCGATCGAATAATTCCTCTAACAGCTTATACAGAAAGTATAGATACTGCTTATGTACTTTACTAATACCTCTTTGCGCAAACGTGAAATTTCGGCAACATATGGATCTTGATTAATGACTGGTTTGTTTTTGATCTTCTTTGCCCTATCCGCATAACGCAAAGTACTTAACGATTCATCTTGATTATAATCGGCAGGACTTACACAGGCTATCAACAGTGTAACCGAATTACCTCCTAAAGAATCTGTTTACAATATTACAAAGAATTATATTTACAGAAAAAGAAGAAGTAATTAAACATAATAATAGAAACAACTAGGAAACCTTGAAGTAGCCGTGTTAATTTACTATCTCTGTAATTAATGAAATGATGATTCCCTTCGCCAAGCTGAGATATTACATTTCCCAACACTAAAAGTCCCTTATTGATATTCACTCCTTCACGAAATCTATCACCTGTCGCGCCTGTTTTTTTCGATCGTTCAGAGCCCGCTAAATCAACTAGGTGAAATTTCGACATAATTGTTTCGTTCCTAGGTACAAACAGAAATAAAAAAATAACATAAAACAAAAGATTGAGGTGGAAAACAATTTGAAATCATTTTTACACACTTCACTTATATATACATATATATACTCAAAGTACTGAGCTTATCCTTACGGTTTTTCTTTTGGTGTAACCCTAATATTCACAGTAAATATCGCATGGGATCTGGATGATTGAGCATTCATTGCAGTGGCACCTACCACTCTTCCTAATGAACCCTAAAAAGAAACATTAACTTCTCAAGTTTAAAACATGAAAATGTAAAAAAAAAAATTAGAAACTGATAAGAATTATTATCAATTATTGGAGTGCCAATTATAAAAACTAATAGGAAACCTTTCCATCGTGGGAAAAATTGCAGGGTAAAATAATTTAGTGAATTAATGAAAGCAATGATGATGAAATTTCTGAATCAAAACTTCCCATGTATTCACAAACAACCTTTATGTTAAAATATCTGCAAAAAACAATTAAATTAGTTAACAAATAAGTAAAAATACCTCTTTCAACTTATTTAATGTATCATTTGGGGTCGTAACATCCACTTCTGTAAGTCCTGGAATAACTAGAGTATTATTATGTTCCCTCATATCTACAATACTCTGTTCCCTGGGCTTATTTGTTAACAGGTCATAAAGGCTCTCATTATAAAGCTGAAATTTATTCATACAATTTGAATAATATAAAATCAATCAAATTCAATTACTAAATCTTGTTTAAAGGAATATATACTTCTATAAAGGAAACCGTCACTTTAAAAGTATTTTCGTTTCTAGCTTCAATAATTTCAAAAATATCATATATAGCTCTAGGAATAACACCAATTTCTCCGGTACCGGAATAATTCGTACCCATAGTGTATGTCTTTCCTGATCCAGTTTGACCATAAGCCAATATTGTTAAATTGTAACCTTATATGGAGAACAAAAAAAAAATAATAATAACAGAAATCAAAGAGTATAATCAGTATTAATAAAGGTTTGAGAATACTAACCTTTGAATAAATTTTCTATTAAATGTTTAATAGCTACATTGTAAACTTTACTTTGTCCCTCAAATTCATCAAACACATAATTAAATGTATACATTTGATTTGCTTTTCCAATTGCAATCTGAGGTTCATTAGGAATTCTTTCGATGCAACTCTGACAGCCATTATCAATTTCACTTTTTACCAATGGGCGAATACGAAGTGCTACTTTAACTGAATCCATACTAATTAATTAGTCTCTATGAAGTATTTGTTGATAATCCCTTAAACAATGAAAAATTTGATCATCCATTAACTTTTTGACTCTCAAAAAGGAAAATAAAACACTTCAAACCGTCTAACATTTGCAAATAATTTAATAAAATATATTTAATAAAAATAAATCTTAAAAGTGGTATTAGACATGAAATGCTATTCAGTATCACTTTCTTTTTTAAACATTTAGGAACAGAATAAGAATGAAGATGTGCAGAGAAGCATACATTAAGATGAAATTTTTATTATATAATGTTGAAAGAATATCATGTGACGCTTACTTACTTGGTATAACAAATGTTCGTGATGAGTTAACAAAACCAATTATTAAGAGTTCCTCCTACCTTAACTTTATCAATCCAAATGAACTTTACTTTGCATGAAACAATCATGTAGGAACTTGTAAAGTTTTTAGTTTCCTTGTATTCAATACAGTTAAATGTACATATGCACTTTGCACTTCAAACTTAGTTCAAAACGTGAAAAGTTAGCTTCTAGAATATAGACGTTACTTAACGGTTTATTTGAAATCGATATATTGCAAATGTAATCGATGTATAGTACATACTTATATGTTTAAAACAATAATACTTGATTTTATGTAATAAATTTTTAAATCTTTACAAAATACATTGTGAATTGTAGATTGTGTAAGAATGTTGACAAATAAATGTATATATTTAACTATAGTTTAGACAAACATATATACATCCAAAGTTCGATTTAAAATCGATATATTCATATAATGCTTATATAAATACTTAAAAGACAAAGAATTTGGTAACTGAAAAAAATATAAAATTTAGTAAAAGAAACGCTGATGGTCTTAAGCGACTCCTACACGGTCAATAATATTGACAATACCTTAGCATATTGACAATAATATTGACCGTACAAGGTTGAAAAATTGTATTGGCAGTAGATATTGATGAAATCCGGTTTTTTTAATTTTCGGGTATCAATACTGAAAATTGGAGGTGATATTGACTGTGTAGGTACGGCGCCAATATTTCCATCAATACTCAGTTCAGTAGTACTAAACTGTGAAAATAATAGTAACCTCCACATCTGTTATAAAATAACCTCACACATTTGGAAATATTTTTTTATGAAAATAAAACTTCTTTCATTTATTATATAATTTTTTAATATTATTTTTCTGATTTACATACATTTTAAATAGTTCTACAGTTCAGTTCAAGCCACGCTCCGGTGAAGAAGAATTAGTGAAAATGACCTACCCATTTACTTGACGATTTTGAAGTACAGTGTGGAGATACTGTTGGCTCACCCCGTTCGTGTGATGCTCAAGAACGCGTGTAGAAGAACAAGATGCTCTTCTAATTTCATTGAGTAATACGAACTGTCTGCAGAACTGTGAAATCCGAGCAACCTGATGAATTCAGAAATTCAGTTTTTGACCGCCTCTTACCCTTTTTAGTGAGAATAAAGTCGGGGGCCAACAAAAGGGAGGATGTAAAGAAAAAGATAAACAGTCTTCGGACAAATTATAGAATAGAATTAAAGAAGATTGCCACATTAAGGAGGTCGGGAAAGAGCGCAGATGAAGTTAGGGAAAACACACCTTCCTCAAGGGTGATTTTTGCTTTGTCACTTCTTGAGAGGTTCGAAAAACCAGTTCAGTAGCTGACAGAAGCAGCAAGGATCAAGTAAGTTTCATTATTATATAGAAATTTTTAAAATGTTATAATTCTTTTACTGTTAGTTTAGTTTATTATTCTCTGAATAATGCAAACAATTTTTACAATATCCCTCAAAAATTGACCATACACGTTTCAAGAACCGTGAAATCCCTTTGTACGCACAGGGGCCCTAGTTGTAGCACCCTACATTTAGTTAAGCCTCTTCAGTGAGGTCCAATTATTACCTATAACACATCTATGCCCACTATCTTCTACATAATATCCCTAATATGTTGTAGGTAACAGGTTTAAAAGAAATTCCGAACAGTAAGTATTAATGGTACAGTATTTCAAGAAATTAAAAACATAGTAAACAGTTTAAAAAGAATTAAACATTAAACGAGGTTTTCAGTATTCCTTCATTGTTATAAAAATGGCAAAATTTGTCGCGGACTGCCTAGCAACTGTAGAAATTTTCCTAGGCTGACAAATTTTCCACATCTCCATCATGTGAGGTGAGGTACAGTTCATACTCTTTAGCCAAGAAATTATGTAAATAACAACAGGCAAGAGTAACTTTTGTAGCTTTTAGTGGCTGTAGATTGATAGGTTTTTGGAACACACGAAACCGTGAACTCAATATCCCGAATGCATTCTCACAACGATTCGAGCTCGTGACAACCTTTTAATTGAATATTTGTCGAGGTGCATTCAGTAATCTTTGAGAATAGGGTTTCAATAAATTGTTATGTAATGCAAATGCCTCGTCAGCAACAGATACATATGGGAAAAGATCAGTTGTATACGACAATGAGCAGGTGGGATAAATTCGTTTTCTTTCTTGAAACATTCCTCCGAATTTGGAGTAGAACATCACCTTTCCATCCGAAATTTGACCGTTCATTCCAACATCTACAATTATAAATTCCTTCTTTGTATTAACAAGAACCAAAAGGACGATGCTGAAAAATCTCTTGTAACAAGGAGCCTGAGTTGTCTGGTTTCGTTATAGCCATATGTTTCCCATCCAATGAGCCATATGGCTATAACGAAACCAGACAATCAAGCTGACCGTAATCAAATTGATGCCGTATTCATGAGCTATAGTCTGACTCTTCTATAGTCAGTGGAAACTGAAACAACAATGATAATTGCATGCATAACTAAACAAAATATTGCTACCATAAGGTGTCCTTAATTGTAAAACGTTATTTCAGGAATTGAAGCAGCAAGAGGATGGTTGGGAGAGTGAAGAAATATGTAATACTTCTGTCACAGCATCAACATCTTCAATGATTCCCCCTGCATTACCTCAAACTAACAAAACCAAAAGATTAAGACCGCTAGGTCCAATTAGACTAAGATCCAGTTGGATCCAGTTAAGATCGCTTTCGGACTGTATTCTCTTATTAAAGACAACACTCTCCATCACAGGGCAGTTAGCTGTAAGGGCTCCTGGGAAGAAAAAAAATCAAAGGGCAGCACAGCTGGACTCGAACCCGGGACTCGCGGGAGTCCAGTGCATAAACACTGAGCTAATCCCTTCCCTAATTTGACATCTTTAATTATATGGAAACAAGAAATATTGCAATTGACATCATTATATTTTAAACAGGGCACTGAAGAAGTCATGTATCAGTGCCGAAACTAACAGCCAAAAAAAACATGTTTTTTATTAAAAGACGTACATCCAAAAAAATTTTAAGGAAAGACAATTAAGAATGTCAAGAAGTTGTCCCTATAGTTATTTTTAGATTATTACGTTTAACACAATTATGCCAACTTATTTATATTTATGAAAAGGAATAAAAATAATTTAAACTTCAAATAATGTTCTTCTTCTTTCCAATAGTAAGAAAAAATGCAAATTCATAGAATTGCCTACCTTATATTTCTCTTGCTATATTTCAGGAAACATAATTTAAAAGTCCATAAGTAATACTGATATTTCTAGAAACTACAGTGCTATAACAAATCAAGTTGCACAGATGATGATTGAAAGAAAAGAAGGTTAGTTTAAGATTTGAGATAAACTTGCAGAAAAAAAAATGGTATTTACAGTTAATGGTCTCGGTTTGGATGTATTAATACAGCAGATGTTTCAGGTTTTGGAAAATGAAAAAACAGCTAAATTAAATTTGTTTGTAGAAATGGTTTCTAAATCTGTTTTAAATTACACATAAAAACAAATCACCAGCTCATCATCCTATGTAAATGATGAATATAGTGCGGATAAAATTAGGGCCCTATTTAAGGCGAGAGATGAGTTACATAGTTGGAATTACCAGCTTTGGCACCAAAATTTTGTTTACATACTCACTCTAAATACAGGGAAAAATGAGGGCAATATTCATTTTATTGGGAGATTTTAAATTGCATATTTTCAATAATCGTTTATTGATAACATACAATGCATACAATTTTTGAATGGAAAAAATGAGAACCTGCTTTTCCGAAACCTTTCTAAAGCTTGGACCTATGGAGACTCCTAGTTGTTTTCAAGTATAATTTTAAGTTATGCTCTTTAATTTTTATTTCCTTACTGATCTCTGTGAAACTGTTTCTACCTTTGCTTCTTTCTGCAAAATATTGTTGTTCTTGGCAATTTACTATCATTCGTTTAGTAATGTCTTTACTTTTAATAATAATATTATTGTTAATGTTATGTATTAATCAAGTTTGAGTTAACAAGTTATTTTTGAAATATTTTATTCATACATATATACATACACATTCATTCGCTATATACATATTTTTTCTGATATTTTATCCGTCGTAGCATGCATATTTCATTTGTTCCTGATTGGTTTTGGATTTTCATCCATCGTCAGAGCAAATTCACCAATTTATCATGCTTATTTTTAAATGGTATTAGTTTTTGTTTACATTAAGACTTCGAGATTAATATGTTGAGCTAATACCTGAACCATAATTAATATGGCATTTGTTAAGATATCTTTTTAAAGCGGATATACTTTGAAAATTTCCTATCGCGCCCTATTAAAAGGTAGCTTAACAAAATTTATTATAGTTAACATATTAATCTCAACATCATTTTGGTAATTTAAACATGAATTAATATCATTTAAAAATAAGCATTATAAATAAAAACGAATGCATTTGATTTCCTCTATTATTTACTTTAATATCATCTCCAATTTACTGTTTGCTGCCAATCTTCTTACATAACAATTTACCTACATATTTTCTTGTATTAACCTTGCTTGTATTTCACATTTATTTATTACTTGTACAAGCTTTTCACTGCCCACAAACTTTGCATTGCCTTTCTTAAACTTTATCTATTCTTATTAGTACAGTATATGTCTGAAATTTCTTAATCTCCCCCTGATAAAAATGATGAAACGCTCAGCATACTTAACAACACTATTAAAATTTAGTTATAGGGTATCCTTCAAAACATACTATTTATTATAATTGTGTTTTAATGTGTAATCATAATTTATAATTATTTCATTTTGTCATTAAAAACACATCCCACACACATAGTAACATAACCTTATAACCACCCGCACATATATACAACCAACAAGTATGAGTGTAACAGTAACATTACGTTGAAGTGAACTATATACGCGATCTTAGTAAATTTTCTCTGAAATGGATGAAAATCCGAAACCGGTCAGGAACAAATGGAATAATTGCATGCTATCAATGTATTCAGGTGTGGGTGTGTGACCCATCCGCATATTCAACATACTTTTTGTTTTTGAGATATAAAAAGTGCATTTGAGATATTTGGTACAGACACACACACACACCCACACACCATTCGCCAAAAATATTTTTTAACTCCAATTTCAAAATTAAACAGAAAATTGCAAACGCCTTGATAACACTTTTGAAGGTTTCAATCACCAGTAAGTTGCAGGCTTTGGCCCCACTCCAGATATAACTTTTGGCGAGTTCTTCCACAGATAATTCTCATACCAATTTTGAATATCAGAATATATGTATATGTATATACACGATGGGAGCAAGACAGATGGTAGTGAGTTTGTGCTTACACAAAGGGAAATGTAGTCAAGGAAAAGCAGCCCAGGCTTAACAGTCAATGCTCATACAACCCAGCAGAGCTGCTTGATACTGAAATGTGTTGACAGTTTAGATCATTGATGGTATGGAAAAATCTTACTAAAAGTTAGTCTCTTTTATGTGAATACCCAGCTTTATACTCCGTACAGAACTCTTTAAATCACTGGCGGAGAAAATAAGATTAAATCTATTGAGAAAAGAGAGAAATTGCCAAATTAGAGTCAGCTTTAGTAAAGTTAAGGCCCATACTGGTGTTTATGGAAACGAAAGAATTGTTATACTAAACAAGCAGCTGAGGAAAAAATATGTTCACTTAACCTGCAGTCTAGCTCCCTGGATCTGTATCCATCAGGTTTTGTTTGAGGAGGGCGTCTGTGAATGGAAGCGGCAGTGGTCAGTAACTGGAAAGGACGGCCATAAAAAGAAATTGTTTCCTTACGATACAAGAACCTAGGTTTTATTCGGGAATGGACGCATCAAGGCCTGTCTTCACCAATTTAAAATTGTAACGGACCCGAAATGCTGCTGTGCTTGGGAGAACGTTTTGGAAGACATGGCATCATAATATGATTACTCATTGTAGAACGAGAGTGAGCAACTTTCATAAGATACACTCTAAAGCTTCAATTGGCCGCCTGACTGCAGCAATTTGTTAACAAATTCTGAATTATACCTATTAATCCAAAAATTTATAAACAGTCTAGGTTTTGAAACTGTTAAAAAGATAGTAATTTAATTCAAGAGAATTATAGTCATCTCATGATTCATCTTTTTTCATGAATACTGTCATGGAAGTGCCGTCAATGAAAAAAATTTTAAACAAACTAAAAAAAAAAAACAAGAGGTATAATGGAATGTGAGACTAAATATATAAGAATTATTTTATTTTGTTTTTGTTATTTTACTTGCAACTGCGTATTACTGCAAGGTAGTGGGTCTCTTATTTTTATTGACTTGAACTGACGTAGATTCATTTGTCTGTGGACCACTTCTAGACATGTATTTTGTCTAGACGTTATTTGTCATCCATGGTGATAATTGTCTTCCATCAGGGGGGAGGGGAGAGAGACATATTTTAATACGTATTTAACAGAGAGAAAGAGAAACACTACATACAAACAATATTTACAGATTTATGTACAATAAGTAACGAAGACTGTAAGTACTTAAGTAGACTGTAAGACCCCAATTGATGCTGTACTTGCTTAAGTGAGGTCTTAAGTCTTAAATTGTCAATTTTCTTTTTTCAGAGTAGAAAAGATCTGAAATGACACCAAGTTCATATACGGAGTTGTAATAGGAAGAATTTTTAGAGCATTTGGTACGAGAATCCAGATTGATTTCTTACTAAATTTTTTTGAGAAACACATAGCCTTTTCTTTTAAAGGATTTACTGCAGCATGTTCACCATCACGTGTGTTTCCAGTTAGATGCTGCACACAATCCGCGAAATTTAACTGAATATTTTTTTCTTTTTTGTTTACTTATTTGAAATTTGCAATTGGATTATAATACATAACTAAATGTGATGATATAATAGATAATGTCACGTGATGAGGACCTAAATGGTATTCATCCCAGTGAGGATTAATTAGGTAATTATGAGGTCGCGAGACATTAAGCTCTTTGTGGGATTTCTGGGGATGTTTTGGAGGAGAGTGCCTGGGCTAAAGTGGTTAGATTAAGATAGAAGTTTAGAATGAAATCTGTTGTAAATAGATGTAGTATAGGTGATGATGAAGAGAATGTTGAGGTCAGCGTTTTAGGCGAGATTGGATAGATAATCGAATAGACAACCGATATGATAATAGAGGATTTTTAGATTAAAGGGTAACTTAATATTGAAACTGCCAATTAACTGGGAAGTGGCTTGGTAATCGTAGTCCAGATTTTTTGCATGATTTAACCACGATGGATTATTTCCTTTGGAGTTATTAAAAAAAAAAAAATCTGGGGTGAAACACTCATACATCTTTCTCTTACTCCAGTTGTCAAAATTGTAATTGACAAATTTTATAGTTTGTGTACCAAATTTAATGAAATTCATCGAAAATTATTCAGTATAAGCGCACTTCCAGTTTACTAATTTTATTGAAACTCGGAATTTTGGCCATCTATTTATTTCTAATTAATTTTGTTTGGATGATAGAATTGTATAATCAACTATGGATAGCAGTTTTTAGAGAAAAACATTACCTTACCCGTGCCCTTAAATGAATTTTTCCAGAGAAATGTTTTAAATAAATGTTGTAGATCTTTGTATGTGTAGTTGTCATACGAAGTTTGAAGAAAATGGTCGGAACTATTTTTGAGAAAATTGCGAAAAAGTGAACAAATTATTGAGTAAAGTGGTAAAGTAAACACACTTCCGGCCATCTGGTTTTTTCAAACTCGGAATTTCAACAACATATTTAATTCTAATTTTCATTATTTAGATAAAAAATTGTATAGTAAACTGAAATAGCATTTTAGAGGAAAATCTAAACCCACACCTCCTCCAAAAGTGCCCTTAAATGAATTTTCCCAGTGAAATGTTTAAAAAAAATAAAAGTTGTCGATTTTTTTTTTGTGTTGTTAAAAAAAGTTTAAAAAAAACTAGTCAAAGCCATTTTTGAGAAAAACGCGAAAAAGTGGATAAAAACCACTTACTAAAATGGTACTTCCGGTTGAGGAATTTTGACACTAAAACCCCCATGGTGATACCTGTACGAAATATCAAGTTCGTTTCCGAGCTATGCTCTTCACATACATACATACACACACAGACCATTCGCTAAAAACCACTTTTTTGGACTCAGGAGACCTCAAAATGGATA
Organism: Triatoma infestans; assembly: GCA_011037195.1. Lineage (NCBI taxonomy): Eukaryota > Metazoa > Arthropoda > Insecta > Hemiptera > Reduviidae > Triatoma > Triatoma infestans. Next base: position 138,360 of record JAAEAF010000510.1, read on the forward strand.
TTTCCTGTGAAAGCTCGAAATCGAAAATTTGACACGATTACAATACTTCCTCTTAGTAGGAGTAAGATAAAGTAAAAACGCGTTTATATGATGACTACATGCGATAACTTCAGAGGATAGAATTTCGGAGGACTGTAAGACTATCAATCCAGCTTCCTTTGTCGTTTGCAGCTATTGAAAATGAATGGATATTAAGAGCAAGGGCGTATAATAATAATGATGAGCGTCAATTTGATATCTACTTTGATAAATCATTTTTTTCATTACACCAAAATGAATTTGGCATGCGTAAAATCATATTGATTTTTGGATCATTTTTCATGGAAAAAAAACTATTTTTCAAATTTGCAAAAAAAAAATAATACTTCGTTCTATTTGAGATTCGAAACTCAAATTCATTTTCTAATTTTCATTTTATTGGTTTTCAAATAACAAACACGGACAAATTTTTAGTGAGCAAGATTGTATCCATTCTTTTCAGCATACCCACTAAAACATTTTTTTGATTATGGTATACTTCATTGTCGTACATCACTAAAAACTTTGTTATCATTTGAAAGCCAACAATGTTTTGAAAATGATAATGAGAAAGAGTTTGGTGTATACATAATCGTATGTTTGTATTGGTTATGAAACATTATATTTTATACACGTGGCATCATTAATCAAATTTTCATGTAAACTTATTTGTTTCAAGTTGCTTAGATAAAATGTAATAATTAATAAAAATATAATTTTTCTCGAAAGAAAAAAATGCAAGCGAAAACATTTCACTTATATATTGTTGGACTTCTGGTAACAAAAACAAAAAAAAAATTAAATAAAATAAATCTGGGATCATAATTAGATAATATAATGTCATTTATTATCTTTACCTAATTAATCCTCTATAAAGTGATAAAACATTTGGTGATTAACATACGACCATAAAATGTTTTCTACTATATAAATGATGTTCATTTATATTCCTTTAGACAGACAGATTAAATTTCGTTGTTTTGTTTTTGTTTTTTTTAAGTTTTCGTTTATTGTTAGTTCGAATCAATACAGACATTTCGTTGTTTTATTTTTTAAATATGAAAATTCAACTATGTCGTTCATGTGACAATAGATTGTGCGCCTATGGTGAGTAGGTGTATTTTATGTCTTTAAGATTTTCTGTTTAAAAAAAAGGGAAAAGCCTGTGATTATTTTACGATTCCAAGAATAACTATGTACTTGTATTTAAATCTTATAATTAACTTTATAGAGTTTTGTGTTGACTATTCAGTCAATATTGATTCGCATAGGCATGATATCATTGATGGACTCTTAGTTGTTTAGCGACTAAGTAATTAGAGATAACTTTCAAAAGTTCAAAAATTATGTTGTTTTTTTTTTCCAAAAATTGAGAGTAAATTTCATCATAAGTTGAATAGAAAACTGAAAATCTTAGAAAAACGTAAAAATGAACTAAAAAATAATATCTGATATGGTACTATGCTCATACAATGTACTCTAAGATTGTAATTTATATAATTATTATAATTCTTCAGACGCAGTGAATTCGGTTTGTGGTCATTAAATTAAAAACTTCTCCTTCAGTCACACTCTCGAAGTTACTGAAAATTTTAATTTTGAAAAATTTAAAAAATCCATTGATTGGTCAATGCAAGAAAAACACAGTTAATTATAATGTGATATAATATATTTTCTTCAAAACTTCGAACTTGACTTTAATATGATTTTTATATGGGAAAACCAAAAATCTAATAAAAATTACATATTTAAGGAGTATAGTTTGACTGCCAACTCCCCTAGGTTTTATGGGAATAAGGTTTCAAACAAAATTAATAAGTCCATCCATATAAGATTAGTTAATTTTTTTTTTTTTTTTAATGTAAGGCGCGTCAACATCGATGGTCTTTGGTGTTCGGAGATTTCTGAGCGTATTGGCTTCTCCCAACAGTGTTCTCTCATTAAAGACAACGTAGAGGCTCCTAGGCAGAGAAAATCTAAGGGCAACACTGCTGGACTCGAATCTTGAACCTCCGCGTTGCTAGCCCTGCTTACACTGAGCTAATCCTTTCCTCAATAAAGTAATCATTAAGACTTTTATTTTATAAAACAGATGCAACTTATCAGATGAAAAGTTTTCAAAATTGGCTTATAAGCAAGCCTTCTTTCCTTAACTTCCAGCATTGTGTGAGGCCAGTATTGCGCTCTGCTTCGTTTATGTTTAAAGAAACTCTTTGGTGTATTTATCTAGAAATTCGCAACAAAAAAAAAAACTAGTAAAATCGCAATTGTGGTCAACCGATTTTCATAAAAATCGGATCTAAAGTAGGTATTACATTTAATTTTATTAATTTGATATTGCTGTATAAATCATAAAATGGTACTTTAGAGTGAAGCCCAACAACCCCTCAAAAGAACCCCTCTATAATTCATTTTTCGGAAAAATAATACAAATAAAAATAATAGATCTAGTTATAAAATGTGTATGAAAGTTAAAAATAAATCATTAGAGATATTTTCCATGATAACCTGCTTTTTTTTTTGTTGTCATCGTTCGGTTTTGGGCGTTCGCCCATCATCAGGATGTTTTTGTCAGACAGTGTAATTCATAGTCTTGCACAGAGCAAATTGAGCTTAAAGAGTTGATATACACAAAGAGTATAATATTTCTGATATTTGAGAAATATCTCTGATTATCAGAGAGAAAATATCTCCCATACTTTCCAGCTCTGCGAACCAACCACAACAATTAAAGAAACATCAATGGAACCATTTTTTTTGAGAAATTCGCAAAAACTGGAAAAGCCTATTCAATAAAGTGGACTGTACCGATTTAAAGCTTTTTTTAAATCAAAATTTTATTGTAGAGAATTCTGATAATATTTTGAAGGAAATATATTGTTTAAACTTTCTACAATATTCGGGGTTTTGAATTATGCTGAATCTCCCTACACATACACAAAAGATTCAGACAAACACACCACGCACAAGGAATTTCTAAAAACTACTTATTCGTACTCAGGTAATTTTTGTGATCGAGTTTTGTTTAAAAAAATTGAAAACATCATGGAACGGTTGAAAATGGGATAAGGTTTTTTGTAAGACAAAGGTTGTTGCACGAGACATATTTCACCTATATTTTTTTTAAATCACATTATTACTATAGCTATATTTTCAGTTCAAGTAATAATATTACAAGATTTCATAAATAAATTCTGCATTTATCTATTTTATCTATAAATTATATATTTATTTATATATTATTATTTATTTGCTTTAAGGGATAGCCCCTATACAAAGAAGTGCGATACAGTTTTAAATACAAAATGTATAAAAATAATCTTAATGTAGAATTTGAGAAATCTAAGAAATCTACAACTTAAAAATTTACATTTTAAAATGAATAAAAAAAAATCGTTTTCTTATAATTATACTATTACTGTATTAATTACTATATTAAGTAAACATATTTATACAATATCCGAAATAATAATAATAATAAATATACAAACTCTTCTAAAAGTTTACAAACATCTTCAAAAATTTAAACATAAATTATTTTATTTGAACATTGAACTTAATTATTCATTTAATAAATATGAGCGAAATTTTAAAATATTTATAATTATAGTTTTAAAATATATATATATAACTGTTGTACGTTAAAGGAGATAATATTAATATCTGGTATTTTATCCGTCTTAGCATGCATATTCGTTTTGTTCCCGACCGGTTTCGGATTTTCATCCATTGACAGAGCATATTGACCAAGTTCATGTAGACAGTTCACTTCAACTTAATGTGTCTGTTGAAGTGAACTGCCTAAACGAACTTGGTGAATTTACTCTGAAGCTGGATGAAAATCCGAAACCGGTCAGGAAAAAAAGGAATATGCATGCTAAGACGGATAAAATAACACATGTTATCCAACATTGCAGACCCATCCTCATATTCAACATAATATTTATTTAGGTTCGGCTGAAATATTATTATTAATAATAATAATAGGTCTTTATTAAATTTTTAGATATACAAAAAACATAAAAGTTAAAAAACAGAAAAGCGACAGAACGTCCGAGGGGTTGTCTATACAAAATATTTAATTAATATTAAATAATTTATCGTACAATCATCTCATTACTTAATTAATGATTTTCAAGCTAAAGAAAAAGAGAAAGAAAAAATAAAAAAAGGAAATAAATAAGCAAAAAGTAATAAATACAACTTGAAGAAAGAAAACAAAAAAACAGATTATACAAATAAACAAAATAAGGCTAACTTCTGATATACAATAACAAAGAATAAACAGAAAGTGAATCTTGGACTATCATAACAAACAAAGGTTATATTTAAGTAATAGAGAAAAACTAACTGCACACAAACACTGTATTTTAAATACAATAAGAAGTTTTATAACTTTATATTTAATAATAATTAAAAATAGTATTTTAATAAAAATAATATTCAATAATAAAAATAACTAAGTAGTCATGAGTCTGGCTGTTTACATTTCAAATAAAAATGATTAATAAAAAAAGAAAAGACTGAGGAAATGTTTAAATATTTAATAATTAAATTCTTGTATCAACTCGTATCTATAGCGCCAGAACAATATTTAACAATATTACAATATTGAACTAAACTATTCCAGCATTTGCCGTCCATATATTCTAAAAATCTGGTGTGAAACACTCACACAACTTTCTCTTACTCCTGTTCTCAAAATTATATGTGACAAATGTTATAATTTGTGTACCAAATGTAACGAAATTCGTTGAAAACTGAAAAAGCTGTTCAGTATAAGCGCACTTCCGGCTTTCAATTTTTCATAAAACATGGAATTTTGGCCATCTATTTATTTCGAATTAATTTTGTTTGGATGATAGAATTGTATAATCAACTATGATACCACTTTAGGGGAAGCTGCAACCCCACCCCTCCCCTAAAACTGCCCTTACATGAATTTTTCCAGAGAAATGTCTTAAATAAAAGATGTAGATCTTTGCATTTTTATTTTGTATACGAAGTTTCAAGAAAATCGTCGGAGCCATTTTTGAGAAAATCGCGAAAAAATGAAAAAATCATTTAGTAAAGTGTCAAAACAAACGCACTTCCGGTTATCTGATTTTTTTCAAACTCGGAATTTCAACAACATATTTAATTCTAATTAACATTATTTAGATGACAGAATTGTCTAATAAACTGAAATAGCAGTTAAGATGGAAACCTAACCACACCCCTCCCCCAGAAGTGCCCTTAAACAAATTTTCCTGGAGAAGCGTTACAAATAAAAGTTGTAGCTCTTTGTATGTGTAGTTGTTACTCCAAGTTTAAAGAAAATCGTCGGAGCTATTTTTGAGAAAATCGCAAAAACGTAAAAAAACCAACTGGTAAAGTGGTACTTCCGGTTGAGGAATATTGACACATAACGCACCGTCAGATCCCATGGTGATACCTAAACGTAATATCAAGTTTGAACTTTCTACGATTTTTCGTTTTTGACCTATGCTGTTCACCTACATACATAGACACACACATACACACACACACACACACACACACACACACCATAGACCATTTGCTAAAAACCACTTTTTTGGACTTAGGGGACCTCAAAACGGATATTTCCGGTGAAAACTCAATATCGAAAATTTGACACGATTACAATACTTCCTCTTACTAGGAGTAAGAGAAAGTAAAAATTTTATTTCTGTTAAATAAAGTGTATTGAAGTGACGAACACGAAATTCCCTTAGGATAGGGCATACTGCTATAAAATGATACACACTTTCCTCGCTATTTAAATTACACATAGAGCATAATTTAATTTCGTTTTTAAAGGTATATTTATTAAGATATAGCAGCTCCCCTCTGACCTTAATAGCCCAACTAATAGTGTTACAATTTAAATGATTATTGTTAACTAAATTTATTTTATGATTTAGTTACTTTCTCTTACTCCTAGTAAGAGGAAGTATTGTAATCGTCTCAAATTTTCGATATCGAGTTTTCACCGGAAATATCCGTTTTAGGGTCCCCTGAGTACAAAAAAGTGGTTTTTAACAAATGGTCTGTGTGTGTGTATGTATGTACAGCATAGCTCAAAAACGAAAAATCGTAGAAAGTTCAAACTTGATATTACGTTTAGGTATCACCATGGGATCTGACAGTACGTTATCTGTCAAAATTCTTCAACCGGAAGTATCACTTTACTAGTTGGATTTTTTACTTTTTTGCGATTTTCTCAAAATTGGCTCCGACGATTTTCTTTAAACTTGGTATATCAACTAAACATGCAAAGGGCTACAACTTTTATTTGAGACATTTCTCCGGAAAAATGCATTGAAGGGCACTTTTGAACGATTCCGGCACGGATCAGCAGTCAAAAATCTGATTAAAAACAGTATTTTTTGGAAGTAGCTATCCGGACTATTTTTAAAATAGTCATACGGTCTAAACCGGGTGCCTTATTGCTTTAGAAGTTTGAATAACCCATGATAACTCTGACATTTGAAAGGGTGCATCCAATAGTTCGTTCTTAGTATATGGCTCAGCATAACTAACTTTGGCAGCAATCAGCGGTGGATTTAGCAATTGTTTGAAATACTGAAACCAGACGACTGGCACTATATCTTTATCACTTTGAAAACTCCTAGCTTTAGGTGTACGCATCAAACTCCAGAATGCTTTTGAATCAGTGACACATTTAAATTTAGTAAAAGTATTTCCAAAAGTTCTTTCCTCTTTAGTTCACAGAGTTTTTTATACTCCCTATTAACCTTTAAATATAACTTTTTAATGGTGACTTTCTAAATATTTTTAACAAATTGAATAATCTAGCACGCATGGTCGCACAGTCTCTGTCAAACAACATTTGTTTATTAATGAAATTTTTATTTGCATAATTTAGTAGTTTATATTTTCTCGCAAATTCTAAAAGTAGGTCCATTAATTGTTGTAGATTATCATGGGGATTATCTGTTTTAAATGACATAATTTTTACCCTATCTTCTATTTCTGCCTGAAATACTTTTGTATTTTGAGGCTTCTATTTTAATTTAGGTAACAGGGGTGTACCTAAGTTAAATGGACATTTCATGGAAACAGGAAAATGAACTGAAAACGATACAGGCACTATTTCAAAATCTAGCACATAATTAAGTATATCCGCCGTTACTACACACAAATCAATTACAGAGGAACCATGCCCACTTACGTACGTAAATTCCCCTAATGAGTCTCCCAATATCCGACCGTTAATCAAATTAAAATATTCCAAGAAAGTAAGCAGGAGTCTGCCATTTGTATTAACCAAAGTGTCCTTAGAGTTTCTACATTCCTGAACTTGCACAACAGACAACAGGCACTTGGGAATTACCTGCAAACTGCCCATCCTACAATTGAAATCCCCAATTAAGATAAATTTATAGTGAGGAAAACTGTCAATAACATTATATAGTATCTCAAAATACTCATACCACTTATCACAATTACAGGACTATATAGTAATTATCAATATTGTAATTAACCTCAATTACATCATAGTTAAGAAGGGTTTTAAGTTTTATAATATTTTTATTCAAAAGCAGCTTTTAACACCAATAATAAACCCTTCCACTAGCTCTAACAAATTTATTTATTTTTACCGCTGGAACCCATTTTATATAATATTCAGTAAACTGTTCTTTAAAAACTAAAATAAATTTTTCTTCTACTATAAAAGTTTCAAACAAACAAAATATTTCGTATTTATGCAAATAAGAGAGAAAATCTTTATTATATAATTTATTTTTCAGACCTGGCTTATTATTACCTGACGAATTTCTTTTATTTCTTCCACGGTGAGCCAGACTCACTGCAGGGAAGAAAAAGTTCGCTAGTAGCACTAGGCAGTCCGGGCTGTGGTGGAGAACCTTTCTTGATACGTTTCCTTTTATTCATATTAACTTCAACATCAAACGCTGCATCTTCCCCCTTCTTCCTCTTCATCACTCTCTACCCACTTCTCTTGACGGATAATCAATATTAATAAGATCAGCATAGCAGTAAAATTTACCTTCTATCATTAATCCATTTCTTCTCATCATACAATTTCGTCCCGATTCCTTAAGCCTTGCACGGATTTTCAGCAGTTCTTTGTGTTGTGTTTGGGTTTCTTTACCCATATCTTCAGCTAAAAATATTTTGCTTCCCTTTAACTTTACAGCATTTCTAAGCAGCTCCCTTTTTTTTTATATTTGAAACTAAAGACACCACTACTGGCCTTGCCTTATTGCTCTTTTTACCCATTCTTCTCACATAATTCAAGTCAGTCTTGACTGTGGCTGAAATATTAAAATTTGAAATAAATTGTGATCGAAATGAAGCGTATGATGTTGGCCAAATGAATAGAACATGATACAGAAACACTTTTGTATTTGTTCTACATATGGAACAATCATTTTGCGGGGTCTATTCTATATGTCATGGAACTTATTGCGATACTCGAAAAGTTATACGCTGTAGATATAGATGGATCTACATCCATCTACAAGATACGCAGACATTATAGCATTTGACAATGCCAGCAATGTAGCGTATACTTTGGATCCGACCATGCGTTTTGAGAGCTAAAATCCGAATCAGGGCGAGAAAATAGATGAGGAGAAAAGGTCCATTTACGAAAAATGTATCCCCTACTATAAGGAGGAATTTAAGGATCATCAGTTCAGAATCAGGAACAAGGTACATGGCTTGTGGTTTGGTGTCATATGTGATTGCCTAGGACTTTTTTGACAAGATCAATATCAGCCTTAAGGACATAGCTCCTTTAGTGGAGAATATTTTAGTTGACTCCCTGAGCATTATTTCCTAGCATATTTATAGATAAACTTTATATTTCAAGTATTTAATGGCTAGGTATTTTCGCTCTATTGCTTTATTGTTATTTATACGAATTGAGGAGTACTCTTGTGTTGGAGCACCTCAATATTGAGCGGCCCCACTTGATTTTGATTAAGAAGTGTTCATTCTATTAACGGAGCATTTGATAGTTCTCTATTGAGTTGTTAGTTTTATAAATGGGAAAGAATATTTTGATTGAGATAGTTTTTGAGGTTCTTCTTGATTATTGTATATATGTATTTTTGTAAAATTTGGCTAAAATTGGAGTTTTTTCGGTAAACTTTGTGAACCTTTATGCCTTAAATAATTTTTAATCTCTATTAATATTTTTGGGATAATATGTTTTATTGTTTCGCTATTTATTTTTTTTTCATAAAGAGGTGATGTTTATATCCGATAGATTTTTAGTGATGCTGACATCTGAGAAATCCAATAACATTTTAACGAGATGTTATTACGTGAAAACTCAAGCAATTCTTGAAAAAAAAAAAAATTACAATATCTTGCAGGCTCCATTTTATCAGTTTAAGAAACCAATCACTGTATTTATTTACATATGATTATATATATATAAGTATATATATATATATATATATGTGTGTGTGTGTGTGTGTGTGTGGGTGGGTGGGTGTTTGTGTCTGTGTCTAAAAGCCCAACCTACACATTTAGTTTTCCACCTAGATGTTACAAAAGTAGACAGAAATCAAGAAAGATAAGTTTATTATGCTGTAGGACCCATGTCCCTTAAGAGCAACAAGAAATTTACATCTTGTAATAAATACAATAATACTCACTGATCTGCTAGAAAACAAATGAATTTCTACTGACTACACAATATTTTAATAAAATCATTTACAATAACTTCGTACAGGTTTGAAATTAAAATTAATACTAATAATGAAGATAATAGAAATAATAATAACTAATTTGTAAAAACTTAACAATTTCCTCTAAACTTTACAAATAAATAATTATAAAAGTAAAACTTAAAATTAGAAAGTGTTTTCTTGCTTGTCAGGTCAGTAGATAAGTTGTTCCATAGTCTACTAGCAGTAAGGTTAAAAGAATTATGATAAGTAGCAGTTCTGTAAGATTGTATGTAGAGTCTAGAAGACAACAGTCTTCGTAGTTCATAAGACTGGTGCAGCTTTTACTGAAAACGTATCCACCAGATATTTGGGTATTTGTAATTTGATAAAATTGATAGTCAAATACCTTCTGCGGTTTTCAACATTAAGCCATTCAAAAAATATGGTAGTATGTAGAGATGTGATCATTTTTCTAATATTTAATATGAACCGGATGCAGGAATTAAGTGAATTTTAACTTCAGTTCAGAGTTAGAACAGCATGAAATAGGCAACAATAATCAAAATTACTGTATTTAAATAAAATTACTGTAGAGACAATGAGAGAGTGGCTAAATAGCCAAATCCATTGCGACCTAAAAAAATCAATTTTACACTCTTGTATGTTTAGGTTTGTAGAGATAATTATGTAGTCTATAAAGTGTAGAGTGCGTTAGTGTGAATGAGTATACGTGGCGGTGGAACTTAAGATTGATTGTGGGAACCTGCCGTTAAACCCAAGTACTTGCACTCGTTCAATTATTTCTACAATCCTGTGTATTGCGTGAGTGTGAGTGTTAACATCATAGGAAAATGAGCTGGAGAAGTGAAGGAGAAGGAGCTACTAGGAAAAGAAAATCTAAGGGTGGCACTGCTTGATCGAAACCTGGGACCGTTGCATCCAGCCCATTTTAAATGCCTGAACCCCTTTTAAGATCTCAGAACCCCATTTTTCTCTGAATTTGGTCAATTCCGCTACAATAAATTCTGTAATTGGATGCGAATCATTAAAGATTCATAGGATCCGAAGAGCAAAGAAGCGGACATAAAATGAATCAAATGTAGTTACTCCCCATCTAAGCCAGACTAGAGAGGGAATATTCCATTCATATATACAGTGCGACACAGAACAGTTTAGAATAGTTTCATGACAATTTTTACAACAGTCTTCCACGCCATTCAGCAATCAATAATCTTCTTGCTTGCTAATTAGTCAGCCAGTCTGTCTCTCTCTACCTAACTTCTATTTAATTGTAAAGTGTTTGCATTTTGTGTGTTCTATTCATTATACAGTGTTGAGCATATCATTTAGTTTATTTCTAATCTCAACCCTAAATTCATTTTCTCTATTCTCTCTTCCCCCATGGTTCCATATTAATTCTATCAAAAAAGCTTCTATCTTATAGCCGAAACCTATTCACAACCACACTTCCTCTAATCCCATAAGTTGATCAGGACGCTGTTGATTTCGCAAACAAGCTCGTTAATATTTTTTTTTTTTTTTTAATTTAAATTCATGATAAAAGTGGATAATGATGACAAAGTGAAGTGCACTTTGTATTTAATATATTATTGAGTTTTATTTCTATAAAGTTATTTATCATTCACTTGTTATATTGCCAAGGTTGATCAACAATAAATGATTGCTAATCATCTTCTCTCACCTTATTTGTATTTATATACCATCTGATTTCTTTGTTCCGTCTACGTTTGCAGGCGATATAAATATTCGATAAAAGATTTTTTAAACAAAAATCTGGTATGAAAAATTCATACGACTTTCTCTGATTGCAATTCACATAGAATAGTTGACAATTTTCCTCTTACTGTAATATTTACTGAAGGTTATTTGATTTCAATACGCTAAAGATGGGAGAGCTAGACAGTAATAAAACAGCACTTTTGGATGGCCTACCACTTCCCTAGAATTCTGATAAATTTAAATTTTTTGGGGGAATAGTTTCACCCTTCATGATTGGTGCAGGCAAAATAATATGGTATTAAACTTAAATAAATGCTCTATTATTACTTATTCTCAGAAAACCAAGAATATACTCTTCGATTATAATATTAATAATTCTCTGTTAGCAAGATTATCGGCTACTAAAGATCTAGGAGTATTGCTGGATTGTAAGTTGACATTTAATCTTCACATAGATACCATTTGCAAACGAGCCTATAAATTGCTGGGATTTCACTAATGTGGCTCCAATAATATATCTTTATTGTTTCATTGTTCGTCCTGTATTTAAATATGCTAGTTTTATTTGGTCACCATATACAAGTACTAATATTATTATGATTGAGAAAATACAAACAAAATTCCTTAAAACTAGTTCATTTCCGTTGTCGATATCCTAAAAAAAATTTCTATAAATCTGGCTTCACTAGGCGAACGAAGAAACACTGCTGAGTTACTTTTTCTACATGGTCTCCTCAATAATAATATAGATTCTTCAGAACTTATCCTTTTTCAATTTCCATGTCCCATCCGTTTCGACCAGTAACAATCGTTTATTTTATCAACACTTTTCTCGCTCTAACTATATGTTTCACTCACCAGTGAATAGGATGATGTACCTAGCAAACAGTCTTCCTAAGAATGTTGACCTAAACAATAAAACAAAAACTAATTTAAAGAAAATTCTAAGTTCTCTAGTGATTAAGTACCGCAATATGAAATAAAATCTACTCACGATTAATTTTCACATAATGTATGTTTTATATTTTATATTTATGTTGTTATTTTATATATTAGCATAAGATTTCTACAATTTATCCTATCTTATTATTATTGTTATTTCATCTTTTTAGTTCTTAATGAAACTGTTTTTTTTTTTTTGGATTACCTTCTTCTGTTCAAGCAAGTGCAACTATTGATTGTTTTTTTGTATTTTATTATTATATAAAATGGGCATTGCCCGTATATAAAGATAATAAATAAGCGTACACCGCCTCTCTTCCTTTCATTGGTTCCGAGCCTGCTGTTCGCGTGTATTCTGGCACATGTCATGGACATGGACAGCTTCACAGGATTCATCCTTATAGATGAGCTCAGTTGGACATTAAATTTTTATTTAATATTATACATATAGATAATAGAATATTAAAATATTTAGAAATGGCAGTAGCAGGCTATCACGGAAAATATTTCTGATAGAAATAGCATTTCACAAGAAAGCCTAATGTCATCCCTTCCACCCGGTATCCTGCTAAAATTAATTTTCCCAGAAAAATGTTTCATATGAAAGTTGGGAAACTCTCACAAGTTAAAAGAAATTCGTTGAACAGTTTTTGAGAATACTTGAAAGAAATTGAAAAGTCCTTCAGTAAAGTGGTACTTCTTAGCTGTACGTTTTGGCCCAAATCTTACTTTCTCTTACACTTAATCAAAAGGGAATACATGTTTTAGGTTCATGTCTTAGGAGTATGAGAAAAAAAAGTGTTTTAGGTAATTGTCTATACGTGTGTGCGGTGTGTTTGTGAAGATGTGTAATAGTATCCGAAGAGAGAGAGAGAGAGAGAGAGTATCATCTCTTGTTTAGGCCAGATTAGAGTGGAAGAAACTGTTTAAATTCAGGAGGGAGTCTACCGACAGTCTTGTAGCAGAGTTCATAAAGCAATCACAACGCGTCATCAACCTTTCTCTTTACCTCTCACTACCATTTTATATATTTTGGTGTAAAATCCAGGCAGTTTGTGCTACTTTTCGGTTATACAATGTTCACCCATACTTTTAGGTTATTTGTCTATACAACTCATTTTCTCTCTTTCTCATACCCGTTATAAGGTATAAACAAAAAATCTCACAAAACGAAAAAAATGCAGGAAGCTCAAAACTTGGTATTGCGTTTAGATACTACACGAAGGTTATGAGCAAAAACCCATCTGCCAGAAGTGATGTTTTACTGATTTTTTCAGTTTTTCGCGATTTTGTTGAAAACAGCTGCAATGGTTTCTTTAAACTATGTATTGCAGCACCCATGTAGACCTGTCACTTTTATTGGAAATATTTGTTCGGCAATTGCTTTTTTTTTTTGGATGGTTTTGGGAAAACAGTAGCCTCTAGAATATCACTTCAGCACAATATATGGTTCCCTCACAATATTAATATAGATTAGAAGATTGGCTAGAATTCCAATGTTCAAATTTATTTTCAAATAAATATATGTACATATTTACAAAGTTTATATGGAAGTTCAAATATATATAATTATATTACATCCTTCCTATAGCTAACATTATATATAATATATCGGATGTCCCATTTAAACGGGTCACTTTTGAAATAACTCCTAAACGAAGAAAGATATCTAAAAAGTGAACATAACGTTTGTTGAAGTATTTGCGCTCTAGTTTATGATGGTGTTAATGTTATTTGATTTTATTGCCACCTTACACCTGAAATCGGTGATTGAAAGTTACGATTTCCTTTCGAACCCCACTTTTTACTAATGTATTAAAAACTACTAAAAAAATCAAGAATAATGCCGTTAATTTCACTTCAATATTTCAAACCGTTGCCGAGATATTCAATCATAAAGATTAACTTTAGATCTTTTTTTTTTCTATTTCTTTGTTTCATAAAATAAAATTAAAAGCGGATTTTCTTATTAATTTTTAATAAATGAAAGAGTTCAAATGCTAATAACACTTAAAACCTACTTTAGAACCATAAGGGACTTAAAAATCAGGTAATACATCATTAAAACAAAACAATATTCCAGTTTATTTAAAAAAATCTTAAAAAAAATATTTCCTATTTATTCAATATGACCTCCTCGGCTTAACCGGCACAAGCGAAGTCGCTGCGCAACAGACGAAGTTGCTAATCGTATCATGTCTGCCGGAATTGCTAAGCAGGTTTGGATTAGGTCTTCTCTAAGTGCTTTTGGAGTTGTTGGTTCCCTGACATAAATTTTTTCTTTAAGGTCTCCCCAAAGAAAAAAATTTAAGAGGGGTTAAAGCTTGCAATCTGACGAGGAGGAAAGTGAATGAAATGTACAGTAGTCGCTGGATCGGGAGACAGCGACGGTAAGCTGGCCTTCCCAGATCACCAGATTTAACCCCTATTGAATTTTTTTTTTGGGGATATCTCAAAGATAAAATTTATGTCCAGAAGCACTTTGTGAAGACTTAATCCAAACCTGCTTAGCAATTCCGGCAGACATGATACGATTAGCAACTTCGTCTGTTGCGCAGCGACTTCACTTGTGCCGGTTAAGCCGAGGAGGTCATATTGAATAAATAGGAAATATTTTTTTTAAGATTTTTGTAAATAAACTGGAATATTGTTTTGTTTTAATGATGTATTACCTGATTTTTAAGTCCCTTATGGTTCTAAAGTAGGTTTTAAGTGTTATTAGCATTTGAACTCTCTCATTTATTAAAAATTAATAAGAAATTCCGCTTTTAATTTAGTTTATGGAACAAAGAAATAGGGAAAAAACGACGAAAATTTAATCTTTATGATTGAATATCTCGGCAACGGTTTGAAATATTGAAGTGAAATTTTATTCTTCATTTTTTTAGTAGTTTTCAATTAGTAGTAAAAATTAGGGGTCAAAAGGAAATCGCAACTTTTATCACCGATTTCAGGTGTAAGGCGGCAATAAAATCAAATAACACCATCATAAACTAGAGCGCAAATACTTCAACAAACGTTATGTTCACTTTTTTGATATCTTTCTTCGTTCAAGAGTTATTTCAAAAGTGGTCCGTTTAAATGGGTCACCCTGTTGTACATTTACCTTAAAACTACCTCTCGGGAAAAAAAGTTGAGTCAAATCCCCGTGACATTTGAGAAATACAGTTTAAAAAGAAAATTAAATAATGGAGAAATTAAGTTTTCATGAATTAAGTATCTTTTTATTCTTTTGTGGCGGTAGGTCCGTGAAGAATCATAGTTAGCAATGGATTAGCAGAGAGAATTGGGGTGTGTCCGACTCTGGCGAGTAGTTTGTTCAGTGTCTTAGTTTAATAAAGTCTGTAATAGTAGTGGTGTCCGTGATGTCATGAAGATGGGAAATACGGGTATAGCGAGGTGAGTTTGGGGCAAAACGAAGGAATTTATTTTGGGGTAATTTGGAGTTTGGAGAGCTTAGATTTACAGGTGGAACTGCAAGCTGCACTGGCATAAGTTGACATTGGATGGATGACAACTTTATAGAGGATCAGTTTATTTCTGGTAGACATGTTTGAGTTTTGGGGATAGAAGTGGAAAAAGGAGCCTAGATGCTTTTTTACTTGTGTTAACTCTGTCAATTGTGTGTGCTGTAAAGTTAAGTTTGATGTCGAGTAATAGGTTAGAATTCCAAATTTAAAATAAATCAGTACTGAAAGTGTGACATTATAAATCGTTAACCAAACCTTGGAATGCTTACTTGCACAGATATAAATCTATTACTTTTATTTGGAACATTTTTCTAGGAATGTGATTTTCGTGGGTTTGGGGGGGGGATCGTTAGTTAGATTAAAATTTAAACTGTAGCTATAAGCTTTATTATCTGTGACAGAGTGCATCGTCACACTAGTTATACATAGTTTTGCATGATTAGCCCAGGGAAGGGAATAGCTAAGTGGTTAGCGTACTGGTCTCCCATGTGGAGGACCCGGGTTCGTGTTCAGCTGTGCTAGATTTTTTTCTTCCTAGGAGCCTCTACAGCTCACTGTCCGGTGATGGACAGTGTTGTCTGTAACTGAGAAGGCTCCGGGCGCCAATGACCTTAGCTGTTGACGAGTCTTAAATTTATAAAAAAAAAAAATTAAAAAACTCCTTTGTAAACACTATAATTTTAAAGAAAATGTTTCCATTAAATTGTATTAAATTGCAGCAAGAGAAAGCCGAGTGTGTGTTTTAGATTAATTTTTCGTTTTCAGCGTATCTTGAAGCTTTGTTAAGAGAAGTCACTTACTGTGCAGAAAAAAAAATCTTTATTATGATTTATGTGGAAGAACCGTAATTATTGAAGGCATAATCCATCCTGATGAATGATGATCATAAATGATGAAATTGTTGGTAATAACTGTGTATAAAGAGAGCGTGGTAAACAATAAAATAACATTACAGAAATAAATATTATCATTAATTCTACCAAGCGAAAAGAGCTCTTCACAATCATTCCAAGTTATCCACTCATTTCTATAAAAAAAACAAATTAACATTTAGTTTAGATTATTTATTTAAATAATGGCTTAATAACTCAATAATACATAAGTAAATATTTTTTTAATAATAACAAAAAAAAAGTAATACCAGTTATGAGATGATAAGAACTTGCAGTCAGAATAGATAAAATATTATGGGCAAAGATAAATGTTTAAAACTCTCATTGTCAAAAGGTACTTGTGAAAAATAAATGAAAACAAATAGGTTTAACCAACTATTTTGATTTTCAATTTTGTGAATTTTAATGTCAGTTTTATTTTAATAGTTTATAGGTAGCTAATTTTATTTTTTTTACTTTCTCTTACTTCTGAATATGAGATTCACTGAATATGATAAAATATTTTTACCAAATGGCTTTTATATATGTATGTGTGTTTTGAGGTGTGTAAACGAACAGAATTCGTTGAACTTGGGAAATCTCGTATATCTTACAATACATACCAATCACTTTCATTTGTAAGGGACTTGAAACATTAATGCTTCCTTTTATAATACAATGTCAGTACAATATATCTATAAGACCCCCTTGGTTTTCTTAAGAAAACTTTTGGACAAAATTCCGTTTCTAAGGAAATTACAGTTTGAGGCACATTTGGTAGGAGGTACGTTGGAGCTGTCTGTACGGCTGTGTGTTCAACGTGCAGGTGGATGCCTGTGCGAGTCTATGAGTCTTGAAGAAAATAACTTTATACGTTGAACGATTGTCTACTCAACAAAGTTTGGATTAAATTTGAGAATCCAATGCTTGGTGAATCTTTAGCAAATCCAATTTATTCTGTAAATCCAATTGCAATTGAAATATTCGCTGCAATGATTTGTAAAAGATACATTACTTTTTAGGAGAAATCGCGAAATTGTTGCGATTTCTATCACTTTCTGTAAGATTAATGTGTCAAGTTCCACTGGAATATGTAAGTCTGCAGGAACATGAGCATGAAGTATAGTTAGTTCTTCATTTATCTGTCTAGTTACTACCAATTTCCTGGACGGAAGAATGACTCTTGGGTAACTTACAGATATGAAGATACTTTGCTATTTGCCAAGGGAAGTAGACTGTGTAAGTTGAACTATACTAGAAGAAGATATTTAGGTCTTCCAATCTGAAATATATTGGTTTATGTATTGGTACAAATAGGTGTTCGTCATTGGCGTCCTGAGCCTTCTCAACTAATATGTCTATCTGCGGACAGTAAACAATGAAGGTTCTGGGTCAAGGAAATCTAAGGAAAGCCTAGACTCGATCTCAGGACCTCTGCATCCGATTTCAGCGTGCTTCCTTCAATGGAATATTATATCAAATAATTATTATTAATGACAAGCAATATTTGTCACTATCCCAGATTCTCTGAAAATAATTTTATGTAACCGTTTCCAAGAACAATCAATTCCGTAAAGGGTGTCGAATTTTGTTGAAAACTTCGTATCGGTTTCTCTGGTAATTCCTGAACAGAAGATCAAATTTTCATGCGATTTGTCGTCTGGGCACTGTAAATATATATATATAATGTATATATATATATATATACAAACATGCATTACTAGTTAGCCACATATCATCAAAGCCTTAAAGATTCACCCTCAATCTAAAACAAAAAAAGGAACATCTAGGATGTCATCCGACGCTAACAAGCACTCCTTGATTGATTAAGGACAATTTCCAGTTCTCTTGTACTAAGTGAGAATATCACTGACCTTTAGCTTACTTAAATCCTCCATAGATGCTGATCAATACCAAAAAAATTATAAGTAATCTCCATAAATCAATGACCAAGATAGTGATATATAACGCGACAGCTTTGGTATCGAATCTTTTGGCGGAGCTGTAATGACGCACAGGTTTTTGTGATGGACGGAGCTTAGTAACCATTCTAGATTCCAAAACAGTTGATGAGCAATATTGTTTATTTCCATCGTGTACACTTGGCGTTGACCTCCTTACGTATGATATGCAGATGCGCAAGCAACAGTAGCAGCATGCCTGGTCATGACCGCGCCCAAATTCTTAAATATTTTGTATCCAGATCCAAAAATGTTATTTTGACATCTGTTATAACACCTTTATTAAATGTTTTAATTTGTCAAAATTTTGATATTTCCATCGCATTACTGTTTTGAGATTGCCAAGACAGATGCAGGTCTACAAAATAGTGAGCTAGAAAATCTTTTAGTTAGCTCATCAGCTTCCCCATTTCTCTCAATCCTGAATATACAAGGATACAGAAGAGTCTAACTGATTTCCTTTAGTGAGACAGTCATACGTCTTCTGCAAACTCCGTACTAGCTTTTGAATCTCAGCAGGGTTTTGATTTTGCTAGTTCCTTCGAAGCTGCTTGACTCTCAAGAAGTAAGAAGATCCTTATTTCAGTTCTGTCATGTCTAACATTGCACCTTCTATTATACCATAGATCTTGTGACACTGTTGCAAGTGTTCGTAAAGCAATAGTTCTGCTAATAGATCTGTAAAACAATTTATCTCTCTTTCTGTAACCACAAGAAGGCTGTACGTGAAACTCCCATCTCTTACTATTCCTATCAAATTTTGAGAGTAGGATATTATCCCCCACTTTCATTCTATATTCTATCCTGCAGGCCCTCCTAGATATCCTTTAGCCCATTCACTCCCCTTTATTCTTTAAAATTAACTTCATCTCTTCTCCAGCACGAGCAGTAATTCCAGCGCTGCAGTTGGCATATTTTTCATTGTTTTTTTTATACCATATACTGGGCTAAATAAATTATGATATTTCTTCCCCATGAGAACACCCGGCCACACGGGTAGTAGCATAGCATCCTCAACCTCTACTATGATATTTTAAATCCAATAATGATGACGAAGCTTAATACTTCAAGATCTTCCTGCTACTGACCTACATAGCCAGAAAATTTTCTTGGCTTTATCACATAGTTCTTCTATTGAAGGTAATATTTGCTTTGTAAGGTAGACGATTTGTAAAAATATGGTCCTCAGGAGGCATAAGTACATCCGTTCATCAAAAATAGTATATAATTTCGAAAATTTAACACATTTTCTACATGAATAAGTTAAAATAGACAGTGATAACATCTCTGTTCATATAAGAAAAATGAAATGGTTTTTGACTTTTTAGATTCTAAATAAATTATACTTTTCACAATAAGTCTTTAAATGTGTCATTTCGTTAATGATTTTAAAGATTATTTATAAGTAAGTATTTTCTCCTTTATTTCTAAGGTTGATTAGTTAAAATCCAAATCGTTCTTTTTCATAAAAAAAACACTTCATCAATAGGTATTCAACAGGGTCGGCAGCCGGTAAATTTAATCCAAAAAATAAAAACAAAAAAAAAAACTGAATAAAGTTACAACAACAAGTTTTTATCATTCCGACAAATATAACAGTTATAAATTTAGTTCAATTTATTTGTTATTTTAAACATAAAACCGTCTAAGCTATAAATATTATATATCCGGATAAATCACATTTCAAGAGTATTATTTATTAATGCTTTTTTCCATGGAAAATATTATACATTTTAAAATAATGATCATTTATAAATCATGAAATATAACGGGCTAAATGGTAAAATTTATTTCCCCTGTTTTTATATAATTCATTTTCATTTCAATTAGTTTTATTTACGAATAGATAAAATAGAAAGTCTTTCTCATATATTCTTTGAGTGCCCGTTTTACACGATACCAAGAAGAAAATATATATGTAAAATTGCTGATAGTAGTGTTATATTGTTGTTAAAACCGCAAAATATTTTTTTAATTAAATAAGCTGTTTAATTTTATTAAACTTTGATTCACTTTGTTTAATTAACATGATAGTTGTGTTAAAGTATTTAGTTTAAAATAGCAAGTGCTTTTTCTGTTTCGTCCAGCGCGCTAACCACTGAGCTAATCCCTTCCCTTCCGGGTACGAAGTTTAAAATCGTTGGAGCCGATTACGAGAAAATTATGCAAAACTGAAAATAACCATTTATAGTAAAGTCGCTCTTCTGGTTGATAGATTTTGCCAATAATCTTTGTGGCTGATCCGGTGATATTGCCTTAACGGAATATAAAGTTTGAATTACCTGCGACTTTACGTTTTTGAAATATTCTGTTGAAACTCACACTAACATACACATAATACACACACACACACACACACACACACGTATATATATACTGACCATTCACTAAAAATATTTTTTTTCGTCTTCAGAAGATTCCAAAACCTGTATTTCCTGTGAACACTCAATTTCTAAAATCTAGCATAATCGCAATACTTCCTCGTAACAGGAGTGAGAAAGTAAAACTAATAAAAAAAATAAAAAATAAAAATACTGAATAGAGGGATAACTTTTTCGTCTTTATAGAAGGAAGTAACATTTATTTTTATACTCAATGAAAATGCTTTCTCCAACCAATTAAATATCACTTTCTTTAATTACAAGGCTTTTTTTCCCCCATTTTATAAATTAGTAAAGTAAAGTAATGCCTATTTTTTCAGGCGGGCTTAACGTCCAACTACCAAATTAGGTGTCGTGGACGGGGGCGGAAGCACCTACTTTACTTATTAACATTTTTTTTTTTAATATAAAATTTAGCAGTTATACGCTGGATTCGAACTGGGGTCCTCCCACTTACAAGTCCATGCTCATAACCACTACACCAACACCCGACCCTAATTTTATAAATTAGATTATCCCAATATAATTTATTTTTCATAAGTACATATCTACTTTTTAAAGGACTATTTTATAAGGTATTTTATGTTTCGTAGTAAACGATTAACTACAGTAATAATGGTAAGAAATTAATATAAATGGAAATTAAATTTGCACCTATTTAAAGTTGTACTTGATAGTTTTAGGCTGATTGTTAGCTTAATAAAAAGAAATTTTCTTACATATTTAAAAAAGAGAAGTATTTGAAGTAAACCATTAGGTCATTCTACGATTACAGTATTTTGAGGGGGGGGGCAATAAACCTGTTGGGTATTATGTCCTACTTCCTTCCAACCATAGCTATAATAATTATATTTTACCTCCGCTCAATTAAGACAACAGTCATCTAAACAAACGGTTTAAAACTATAGAAGTCTTTGAATTAATAATAATGTAATATATTAAATTTTTCCAAATATATGGATGTCTTTCAGATATTGAATCATTCTATATCAATAATGTTCAGATCATTACGGAGGGCATCCTCTATTCTTTCTGGAATATGGTTCCGTGTTCTCCATCTAGAATACATTGAGCAGTCGAGCAATATATACTTCACTGTCAGGGGTGCATTGCAATTACTACATATAGGGGCTGCATCTCCAGTCATACATCAGATACCCATGAGTTATTCGGGTATGGCCGATTCTCAATCTAGCTATCGCTACCTCTTCCCTCCTATTTCCTCTATAAATGATGTGCCAGGGTTTAACCTCTTTAATTTCCCTAACTTTTCTTTTTAAAACATGGATGACATCTACTGGCATAATTCTTTCAACCGTAGCCTCCATGACTGTGCCTCTTTTACCGCCAAATCAGCAGCTCCATTTCCTATTATTCTTGAGTGTCCTGGTGTCCAGACAAAGATGACATGTGTCCTCTCATTTCTCATATTGTACAGCGAAGCATGGATATTCTGCACAATTGGATGTCTTGAATACATCTGTTTCAGGGATAGAAGGGAGCTAATTGAGTCTGAACATATGCTATGTCCTCCTCAATGCCTCCCACCAAGACCAGTGCTATGTAAATCGCCAAAAGGTCTGCTTGATAGACGCTACTGATAGTTGATAAACTAAACTTGAAGATCTGACACGTGTAACTACTGCAGCTCCACAACCTCGTGAATTAGTCAAACCATCCGTGAAAACTACATATCTCGGTTTTATATGATCTAGTTCGGTGTCCTTGGGTGGTTTGGCCACAGTCTTTCAGTCCGAGGTTGTGGGTATTATTAATGCTGCTGCCTTGCGGGGGAGTGGCAGGGAGAGTTTAAAGAGGTGCGGTTATTTTCTGACAGTCAGGCCGCACTGACGGCTTCAGCAAGCCGTATTGGAGTTCGAAATTGGTGAGAGAATGTAGGATAAGGCTTAATACCTTCGCTCGGAGGGGTAAGGTGCGACTCTATTGGGTACCCGACCATGCGGGAATAGAGGGCAATGAGAGGGCGGATCGGCTGGCTAGGGAGGGATCCTTTTTACCTTTTTGTGGTCCCGAGCCAGCCCTTGCCGTCACCACGAGGTTCTACGATAAACAGATTAGACTTTGGGAGACAAGAGTCTTGGAGAAACGCTGGGAGGATAGAAGCGCTGCCTCCAAGCTAAAAGATTTATAAAAGAAATTAGGCATGGTGTTTCGGATTATCTCCGGTCTGAGGACCTTGGTGGGTGTAGTGACTAGACACACTTGGGTGCAAGTGTAGTCACTTGCATAATATAGGGAGGACGTCTAGTCCCATTTGCCAGAACTGTGATGATGGAGTCAGGGAAGCGGTGTACCACTACTTATGTCAGTGTCCCCGTTTCGCTAGCACTAGGTTTCGTGTATTCGGGAGGGCACCACTCTCGCGGGATTGCCTGGGTAAGTTGGAGTTGAAGGATATCTTGGGATATTGCAGATTGACCGGTAGACTACCGGGGGAGATTAATTAGGGGGATGAATTTGGGGGGAAACTGGGGGATAAAAGCGTTACAGGCTTATGTCCCAAGCCAGAGGCACCCGGATTCAATAATAATGATCTAAAAAATATTGTTAACAAAGAGCCATATCCTTTGGGGTTGAAATCTACGGGTATGTAAGGAGGGATGAATCTATTACTATGGAAGGGGACAAACAGGGTTAATACAACAAGTATTGAATTAAGAATTAATTAATTACTGTTAGCGACCTTGCAAGGTTAGTTTGGCGTTTTCTCCAACTGCAAATCCTAATTCTAATTCTAATGTTCTTCAAATTTGGCATTTTCACTTAACGTTCTGTTATACCTTTAATGTGTATTACTTAGTTGCTGGAACCGTGTACTACATTGAAATGGCATTTTTTAGATGGTGGCTTTTTAGGTCATAATTCTTCCAGAATCAGCCTTAAATATAATTTTCTTGTTCAATGGTTCCTAGAGAAATAACAATGAATCAGTGGGCATTTTGCTCAATTTAAGGCTGTGACATCACACTTTTTTACAAATACATCCAAAAAAGATAGACGAACAACACGAAACAGGTCGCTGAACCTTAAATGAAATCTGCTATCAAGGAAAACACCTCTGACAATTTGGAGCACTGCGGACCTGAACACGATCCTAATTTATATCTCTTTGAAGCAGTTATCTATTGACATCAAATCAATCCAAAAATCCGAATTTATTACTTAAAACATTATTAATAACTGAATTAAAAAAAATGAAAAATTATCCATTATGAATCAATTACAGATTATGATTTCGCAAATTACCAAGTAGCGAGATTATGCAACCTTATTATGCAATTGGAAGTTAATAATTTGATTATATTTAAAAAACTTGTCTCTTTACAAGAATTTACATAATCACTTTATAAAATTATTATAATGTAAATTATTTATGAAAACAGTAGACACGTGTCTCAAGGAAAATTATAAAGTTTAACGCTATCTATAAATGATACTTGTACTAGACTGGTGTTACTTTTAATAACTTTAATTAGTCTTATAATGACTAGACTTCTAATATAACAGCAATAATCTTTGCATAAAATTGTAATTTAAAGTAAAAGTTAATTAGTATATAACTTTATATTTTAAATTTATTTTAATTCGAGTGTTTGAAGTTTAATTTCAATTAGTAAGGAAAATGTTCCATTGAGCCACTGTCTGAAAATAATGTTCCGACTTTCCAGTTCCCATCAACTTTATCTGCTTAATGATAAATAGATAGAGAATAAATAAAAATGAAATACAATTCTTTATACAAAGTAAATTTAAATAATGGTAATGAAAAAAGGCCGTCTCACACGAGAACCGGTTTATAATGCATCATATGTAACAAAAATCAGACTTGACAAAAAAATAAATAAATATGACAAAGATATGAATAAGAATCATAAAAAACTGAATTTAAATATACAAACATAAATGACAGTGGCTGGTTTGAATTCTCAACAGACTAAATCCAAAATTGTTAAATCTGAGAAATTAGTTTTGTCGGCCGTCTGTGTGATTTCTGAACTTTTTCGGGTTATAAAAAATGATTTAAAAATTATGTGGCAACAATATAATTATATGGCATTAAAAATAAAATTATCAACGAAAAAACCTTAAACCTTTAAAGCCAATGAGGCCATGAACCTTGTTAGAGAAGTTTCTCTACCAAGATTCACTGCCTTATTGGCTTTTAAGGTGTAGATTGTTTTAGGAATTAGGTGGGATTGTTTTAGCGACCTGAGAGATCTATTGTGCCCCCCCTCCCGGGAGCCTTCTCAATACTCTGCCGGCCTCCAAGCAGTGCTCTCTAGCTACACACCGGACAGTGAGCTGTAGAGGACCTTAAGAAGAGAAAATCTAAGGGAAGCATACTGTATTCGAACCCGAGATCACCGCGTTGCTAGTCCACCACTGAGTTACTCCCTTCCCCTCCCTTGTCCTACCCCAATTAACTAGGGATGGACTAAATTTGCACTGTGCAAATCAATGTATGTTATCACACTGTTTGTCAAAAAACGTTCTGATGATGGGTGAACGCCCGAAACCGAAAAGAAGCCGGCTATCACGGAAAATATCTCTAATATTATTTTTAAGTTCAGTTTTAAGTTTTTCTAAGATTTTCAGTTTCCTATTTAACTTATGATGGAATTTACCATCAATTTTTGAAAAAAGCATATAATTTTGGTTCTTTGAACAATATCTGTATTACTTAGACGCTAAACACTAAGAGTCCATCAATGATATTATGCCTAAGCGAATCAATATTAACTGAATAGTCAACACAAAACTCTATAAAGTTACTTATAAGATTTAAGTACAAGTACACAGTAGAGTTATTTTTGTAACCCGGGACCTCCGCGTTGCATGTCCAGCGCGCTAGCAATCTAGCCTATTCCTTCCTTCTCCCTTGGCTTATGCCAATTAACTAGAGACAGAGACCCTAATTTGTGTGCTGTGTTTATCCTTGTCTGCAAAGTGTAGGGTGTATGTAGTTTAAGTGTATTGTGTACTTTTCTGAAGAAGCTCATGGAGTAGTGAGCTATAGTAACCCGTGGGGGTCGCTATTCCCCAAGTAACTGCACCCCTTGCAGGCTATTTATTGGCTTTCAAGGTATCTTGCAACATGGGCGAACGTCGGTGTTTTAGTAAGCAATTCACGCGGTCTCAATCCGGAAACTCAAGTGTTTTTCATGCAATTGGCCGCGTAAACCAAAAAGAACATAAAATTAACAATGTTTCTTTTTTAAATTTATTAATAATTATGATATCCAAACTTTTGCTGAAGAAAAGTAAGTTTTTTTTCTTTCAGTTTAACTTCAGAATTTTAGAAAAACATTTTGTTTCGCGTGTGTTTTAAAATTTGGGCGCGCTAAAGATGGTTTACTATTGGCTTGTAAATTAGATTCATTTTCTCGTGAAACTTGTAATTTTATAAGGTTGGCCAGTTTTGATTTTGATTGAAATTTTTACATATGATTAATATTTTATATGTGATATATGATTTTGGTCCTGGAATCTGGATGGAAAGTTTTAGTATAATATCCTGTTTGAATTCGTTGCCATTAATAATAATTTAGGAGATTGGCATGATAGATTGGGAGTTAAACAGTATATTGATACCTAGATTTTGGAGATTGTACGTTAGAGAGTATTTATATCTAAAGAGATACTATTAATACTGAATTAATGATGCAGCTATTATAAAAATATTACCTATCTATTTAAATATAATTATGCTAGTTATATATATTGTTTTCTATTTTAATTTTCTAATATTCTAATTTTAATTTCATTTTTCTACAACAGTTGAACAATGTGATGTTCTGTAAAAATCAACTAAAATCAGTGGCTAAACTTCCCTTAATTTCTAGAGATTAATAGATTAAAAGTGATTTTCAAACCCTTCCGATTTAGTAGAAATGACAGTATTGCCTGCCACCTTTGAAATAAATAAATTTTAAGATGGTGATAAAATGAACCGTTTTTTCAGCCAAGCTTAATTTTATTTTTTCATATATATAGTGTCTTACAGCTTTTTCTTTTTTCCTTTAAGTTTCGGCACTAACGTGCCATCCTCAGAGGAGTACATATTAAAATCTGCTTTTACATATAATTTGTTCTATAGGCTTATAATAAGACACCATCTCATAATAAGACAATACTTCAGCCTAAATAAAACGAAAATTGAAACAAGTCAACATGGCAGAACCACTAGAACCAAAAAAGGAGTTAGAAAAAAGAAGAAATATACTTAAAAAGGATATTTTCACAGCAATAAATAATATGTAAAAAAGATCATATGACAAATACGTCAGAACCAAAAAGAGCGGCAAATTAAATTCTAGTCCACCATCATACAGCCAAGTAGGCAGGGTGACTCTAATCGAATCTTTTTACAGACAAGAAATTATAAACAAATAAAAAAAATAATAAAGAAAAAGTATGCAAAAGGAAACCACGTGGTCCTAATTAAAAATTATGGCAGATTAAAGTTTTAATTAAAATTAGACGAATTAGACATATAACAAACAATGTTAGCAAAAATAAACAAATAACGAAGCCTATAGAACAAATTATATGTAAAAGCAGATTTTAATATGTACTCCTCTGAGGATGGCACGCTTAGTACCGAAACGTAAGGGAAAAAAGAAAAAGCTGTAAGACACTATATATGTGAAAAAATAAAATTAAGCTTGGCTGAAAAAATGGTTCATTTTATCACCATCTTATAATAAGACAATACTTCAGCCTAAATAAAACGAAAATTTAAAATTAAATTTTAAGGTTGTGATGAAATTGCTAAAATATCATTAAAGCAAATTAAAAGTTCTTAAACAAACTTTTAATATTTTATAATCAATATAACAATAAATAAATTAAATAATAAAACAATATAATTTTTATTAACTTTAACCTAATATTCTACAATTTTTCTGAAGATAACCTTCCCCTTTCAGTAGACAACATGCTCTAAGTGGTTATCCTACATTCTTACCAGTTTGTTATCTTTTTTTCTTTTTTTAAACAGTTTTAACGGTTCTAAAAAAAAAATATATTTGACGGGCGAGTAAAGTAAGTTTGGCAAATCTGAGTTCAAGTGTGTAAAAGAAGCACTTCACTCTCTTGTGGAAAAAAAAAAACTATTTTCTTGCTTCTTTTGTGGAAAGTTTGATCACAATCTGTTTCTCAGGCTAACTTTTTTTCCTCACATTATCTTAAATTAGTTAGACTAATCTTGCGATCTCCTAGATCGTAGATGAATATTCATTACTTTCTCTTTAGAAAATTACTTTTCCATGGTAACAGGTGTTGTTTAATGTTTTCATATAATTTTCTGAATTCATCTCCATTTTCTATTATGTGGCCTTACAAAAAATTTCCTTGTGGCGTTTCAATTTTCCTGATTGTTGATTAAGTTCCCTCTATACAATTAAAATCTGGCTTATTTTTATATACAATTTTTGTATCATGTCAGTTAAATGAGAGGCTGAGTTATAAGTGCTGGAAATCAGAGTTTTTTTCCATGTTTCCTGGTTTTCTTTTAGAGGGGGCATTTCCATCTATTGGAATAGTGCCAATACTAGAACACACACTCAAATATGCATACAGAAGGTACTAATCGTTTCGCTGTTCAAGAATGGCAGAAAAGGGCCCTTGTCATTGTTCCCTACTGTCCGCTTTGAATCCAATGATCCAGAACAGGGGAGGAAAGTTGTTTCAGAGAAGAGGGTCATATATCCCTCATCTGAAGGAAAAATACGGGAAAGGTTTGGCGTATGCCAGGACTCTGGTTTAGAAGTAGAGGGGCGATACCTGAGGGCCACGAGTGAATTTTTTGACTGGTTGGGAATTGGCCAAGGCCTTTTGCAGGAGACAATCATACTAGATTCTCTCGGTATAAACCACCACCACATATATGGGACATGACCAGCAATGATTTCTTGACTTACACATTCATCTGACTTTAGTCTGTGTGTATATATAGCTCTTGTGGTCCTCTATTAGGTGTTACATTGGTTCCGGTTTGAATTTGTGTAATATTAAATACCTACGCATTATTTCTATTCAATCACTTAAAGAATTTATTGATTGGTATGCTGTGTTTCAGCAACTCAATGTAATTGAGCTGTCACACTTATTTTAATTATTGCAATAAAGTGCTTTTTCTTCTTGTTTATAAGTGTGTATTTGGTATTTACTGTTCCTTGAAATCACACTGTTTTTGAACATATATAAACGCCTGAAACTGATCAAAACCACAAAATGAAGTCAGACTATCATGGTAAAAGTCTGATAGCCCTGATATCGGTTTTGTGATACTAGCAATTAATTAGCTAATAATCCTTTTTCCGGACGTACCTCTATCCTAACTTAAGTAACAGATAATAGGTTTAAGAAGCTCTAGACAGTATTTATAGAATGCCACAACTACTTACTATTAATTTTCCCACTAGCGTAGTGTTGGAACAGATGATTCGTTAGCATGATGACTGGAACTGTATGAAGTGCTTAAACAACATTTAATCATCTATATTCCTATCTGCATTCCTAAGAATTTGCCGCTACTTAAAGTCTGACTCCGCCGGTGTGGTGCAACTATTGTCCTGTTAAAGATTTTCGAAATGAACAGGTTACTTATGTCACCTTATATTATAACAATAATAATATATATTTTATAAATATACATTCGTGTATGTATGTGTGTGCATGAAGAGAAGCAGATATTTTTGTAGTGGTCTTTACTGCTAAATAGAGTTCTGTCAGCTGGACGCATTACAATCTTGGACTGTGTACTTGATACCCTTGTAATACTCTAATAACCATAGATGAATCTCATTCACTATCTCATTCCCTGGGTCTTCGTGCAAACATCTATATGTTTGTCCAACTTGTTCAGTTATTAACTCCCGCTTTTTACTATCCTACTGGCACGATTTTTGCATATTTTCATTATTTTGGTTTTGCCCGGATTAATACTCATGTTTATTTTTGACAATTCTTCTTGGAGAGTCCTCAGGTTGTCCTGAAATTTTCAGCGAGTATTATCGAGATGTCGGCAAACTCCACGATCGACAGGATTACTTGTCATAATTTCAGGTGCCTTAGGTGGAACTTCCACATTCTTGTTTAGTATTCTTAATGGCTGTATCGAACACTAAGATAAATAATGAGGGCTTAAGCTCTATCCCTGGCTTATGCCTACTGTTTCAAATTTGGGAGACACCTGGTTGGCAGTTCTTATAATGTTTCTTCTTCTAATGTAAAGGCTCTTGACTGCTAAAAACCAATCCAGTATGGAACCCTTTCTCTTTCAGAGCTTTAAATATATCTTCCTTTTACACTCTTTTGAACGCCTTAACTAGCGATCCACAAAGCAGACGATACACTCTTGCCTTTTTCAATGACTTTCCATGACCTGCCTCATTGTGAATATAAAGTCTTGCGTGTTCGTATTTGGACGTAAACATACTGCTCCTTCTCTAGTATGCTTTACTGCATTTAATTCTACTTTCTACTTTCCTTATGTAAATCTTGCCTGATACACTAAGTAAAGATTTACTCTGTGACTGTTACAGTATCTGTTGCCTCCATTTTTAAATATTGGGGCAATCATCGCCGCCTCCTAGCCCTTTGGTATTTTCTTTTGTTGCCACATTAAATTAAATAGTTGTATTATCATCTTTGATATAAATTAATTTTTATCTTCTATTTTTTGTTTTTTTTTTTACTTTCTCTTAATAGTTATCACCAGAAATACACGTTTTGAAGTCCCTGAGTCCCAAAAAAAGGTTTTTAGAAAATTGTCTGTGTTTGTGTGTGTCAACAAAATCTCAAAAACAAAAAATCGTAGAAAACTCAAACATTATATTCCCTTTAGATAATAATATCATCGAATCCATCAACCGGAAATAAAATTTCACTGAGTGTTTTTTCTCTAAGTTTTCCGCGATTTTCTCGGGAATGTGTCCAATGATTTTTCTTTAAACATTGAATACTATCTACACAGAAAAAAATGCCCAAATTAACAATTAATTGTAACATTTTTCTAAGATAATTCCGTTTTCGGAGATACTGGCTGTGCTATGCATTCCTTTAAAGTTCCAATTCAGTACAACATATGGTTCAAGAAAATCTGTTAACTGGAAGTATTGGAGTTTGTTCAATTGGTGCTGTTTTTCTGGACTGCTATTTAATAAAAATGATCATAATGAGGACTGCTATTTAATGATAGATAGGTACATGTGTGATGGATGCAGAAATATAAAAATATATTTTATTTGAAATTATCAAATTATGAAGAAAATTTAACATTCACTGGCAAAAGGGAGTGTTCAGGTAGAAGCCACCATTGTCTTTTAGACTTCATGGAACTCGGTTAGCATTGTCTACCCCTTCTCACAGGGGAAGATTTGTACTAACAAGAGAAGGTATTCTTTCAAGAACAGTCTGCATTCTGCAGTCTGAATTAGACATTCTGCCAGTAAACATCAGTGCCACTTTAATCATTAACATTAAGTAAAAATCAATCTAACTAGTTTCCACAATATATTAATAAGTTTATATATTCTTTGCAAATAACTTGTAGTTATTATTTTAATAGAATATATTTATTGTTAGCAGTGGTGCTTACTTATTTCTAATACTTCTCTCTTTTAATTATGTACTGTAATGGTGATGGATGTGTATTTGTAGTGGCTTGAGCGGTTTTGTAAAAGGGCTTGTAAGTTTTAAGAGAGATAAGTAATAAGAATAATTAAGTAAGCACCACTGTTAACAATAAATATATTTTTTCAAAATAATAACTACAAGTTATTTGATATTATAAACTAATTTAATATATTGTGAAACTGCTACTGATTTTTAGAGAACGATTCCTGAAGTTTTCTGGCTTTCAAAGCTGAATGCAGACTTAGTTGTTTGAAAGCAGAAGTCAGACTATTCTTGTTTGAAGATAGAGTACAGACTACTCTTTGAAAGCTGAAGGCAGACTGTTCTAAGGAATTCTCTCTCTAGCGGGGGAATTTTCTTTTACAAAAGATTTAACCTAACGGGCTTTTTGTGCCTTTGTTTTTCTAATATCAATGACCTAGATTGTAGCATACCTTACTCTAGAATACATTCTTTTTGAAGATAAATTCACTGCTTAATATATTAACAAAATTATATTTTTGAAACTATGAAATATTCTAAACTATTTTTCATATTTCTATTTCGTTCTTCCACTACACTTACATATACAAAAATCCTTTACAAAACCGCTCATGCTATACAAACTACAACTACTACAAACACACATCACACCAGTTAAATATAAAAATATATTTTATTTGGAATTATCAAATTATGAAGAAAATATAACATTCGCTGGCAAAAGGGACTATTCAGGTAGAAGACCAGCATTGTTTTTTAGAGTTCAAACTTACATACACACAAGTCCTTTACAAAACCGCTCATGCTATACAAACTACAACTACTATAAACACACATCACACCAATTACATTTCACATTATACCCGCCAACTCTATAATTTATGTTAGTACAACTAAATAAAAATACTCAGTTTTAATGAGAAATTTGTCATAAATGAATAAATAGCAGAAAGAAAAAAAAACCCATGAGAATGTTATACATCAGATTTTTCCAATTGATTAAAAAAAAATCTATCAAAATTATAAAAGCTTATCGAGGTACAAATAAATCACAAACAAAACAAAGTGCTATTGATTAGATAAATTTATTTAAATAACTGGAATTTATAGGAAAATAATATACAGTAGATTGAGGTTTGTTATCAAACGAAAGAGTAATTTATTTTAGAAATGGCGGAAGTTATTGGGAGAAAATAACAGTTACATACTGTATCGGCTGTACTGTATGAATAATGTCTCTTTTATTGGCTACAAATAAAATCTGTTCCATTTGGAATTTAGAACTAAAAGATTTCAATCTTTATCATAAATATAAATCAATATGGTTTTTGTTAGTTTCCTTTTTCTATTTATACGCAAATATATACATATATATATATATATATATGTGTGTGTGTGTGTGTATTGTATTTTTATATTTTCCAAGCTCATTGTGCCAGGTGATTAAATGTTTTTCAGTTGGTCAGCCTACATAGAAAGACATTTAACATTCATTTCCATCATGCAACAGAATGGCCATGCTATGTCTGTGGAAGTGACAAATTGTCGTAAACTTTTTAATGTGGGTCCTTTTTTTTTTTTTACAAACTTCTGCGATTCAGGCTGCTAAAATAATTTTTCAGGTATGCTAAAATAATTTTGTACAACACAATAATTATTAAGCCATTAGTAATATATGCGTGCGAGACCTGGGTTTTGACCAAATCAAGTAAGGGATATGGGAAAAGAAAAGTTTTAAGAAGAATGTTCGGCCTGAAAATAAAGAAAAAGTACAGTGGCTTCCATGAAAGAAGAATGAATTGTGCGAACTGTACAAACACAGCCAAATATAGTAGTGTAAGACAAGCTCAGCTGAGGTGGATTGGGCATCTTGAAAGTACGGAGGAGGATAGATTGCCCAGAAGGCTCCTCTATGGAAAGCCAGCGGGATTTAGGGTAAGAGGCAGACCGTGCATGAGATGGTTGCAAGATTTCAAGAAAGACCACTCCCTCATGGGCTTGAGAATATGGAGGCAGTTAGGTGAGAACGAAAGGAGACTTTCAATTGTAAATGAGGCTCTGTACATTCTGGACTGACTGTAGTGCCCAAGGATTTTTCTTTTCACATAAATTATAGATTTCATTTTAGTAAATTTATGTGTTTTCCTAATTATGACGTAAACACCAGATAGAGGAATGTAATTGAAAGAAAGACGGGGTTCCTCCTTTCGCACTTCCACGGAGTTAGTTAACCTCCCAGCTGTTTACTTTCTATTACAGCTGATAAGAGGATGTATAGAAATAAGATTTTCAAATCTACATCGCCACTAAATCTTGATATCATTAATTTCTAAAAGCAGTCTGGGAAATTTAAACTTTAATCATTAATAATCTGGGAAAATGGTTAGAATTTAGTCTAACTAGTCTAGCTTAGGTACAAAATTTTATTTATCTAAACTAGAAAATTTTATGTTTTATGTAAATGAAATTCCCTCTGATACATAGGAAGCCGTAAACACGTTTGTTGAAATGATAAGAGAATGTGCATGTCAAGGTAAACAAAGTATTCAAAACATTCAACTGTCAAAAAATAAAACAAAATATAAATGGTTTGATTTGGAGTGCAAGCAACTGAGATGTAAATCTTTTGCCCTTTTGAATATGTTTAGGAAAACCAATTTCAATGTATTTAAATATAAATATATTAGTAGCAATTAGCAATATAAATTATTACTCAAATTTAAACAGAAAGAATATTATCGACAACAAGTAAATAAATTCAGAAATGTATATGATTTGCCCTCAAGAAAATAAAAAATGTAAATATTAAAGTTGGAAATACAATTACTAATGGATAAATGGATCGAACATTTTGAAAATTTGTTAAATCCAGATTTTGGGGCAGATGCCTTTTGTTGTGCCCCTCCTAGAATTTCATTGCCGGTTATTGATGACCCATTTACTTTTAGAGAACTAAGTTGTGTGTGTATTGAATAGGGCCTCAGAAGGGTAAGGCACCTGGCTTAGACCGAGTGCCTTATGAATTTTATAAAATAATCCAGAAAATTTTCAAAACGCGTTGTTGGATTTGTTTAACTATATTTATGAAACCGCAAATATTCCAACTTCTTTTACCCGTTCTATTATATTCCCTCTATACAAGAAAGATAATTTAAATGATGTGAGCAATTATATTTTTCAGATTATATTTCCAAATTGTTTACAGGTTTGCAATTACCAAGGTTATATGTTTGGGTAAATGAATTAAACATTTTAAGCGAATACCAGGCAGGCTTCGGAAAGGGGTATTCTTGTAATGATAATATTTTTAATTTAGTCAATATAATAAAACTTGTTACAGAAAAGAAAGGAGGAAAATTATACTGCATGTTTATAGACTTTAAATCAGCTTTCGATTCGCCGGACCGAGAGGCGCTGTATTATAAGTTGTATTCTATAGGAGTATCTTCTTAATTTAATACTATTCTAAGAGGATTGTATGCAGATAGAGAATCATGCGTCTGGACCCCAAACGGTGTTACAAAAAATTTTGTTACTAAAATGAGATTAAAACAAGGATGCCTTTTATCCGTGGGGAGTGTTCCTGTTTTCCTTATATATAGATGATATATAATGGAGTTTATAGAAGGGGGTATTAGAGTTGCTGGTAGAAATATTCGGTGTTTGTTATATGTGATGATATTGTTTGTAATGGTTGATCATCCAGCAATTCTTCAAAGAATGATAAATAAGTTAGCGGTATATTTGTTAAACATGGAATCTCTCAATAAACTTAAGCAAATCTAAAAAAGGGGAAGACGTGCAAGAAATGAGAGGTGGAAATTAAATGGAAATGTAGTAGAAATAGTCAATAAATATAAAAGATTTGGGAGTTACTTTGACTCCCAAACTTTCATTTAAAGTACATTTAGAAGAAAAAGTATCGGCGGCAAAATTTGGTATTCTATGTATGTACAATGAAATTATCAAAAATAAATTTATTCCGGTATCTGCTCAATTTGAAATTTTTAACTCGGTATTCAGAGCGATTATTTGTTATGCTTCGCAGGTATGGGGCTTTAGAAGAATAGAAACTATTGAAAAATTGTTGACATTTTTTAATAAAAAATTATTGTCCCTACCGATGAATACACACAATTTTATAGTTTACTTAGAAACGGGTGTGTGGCCAATATCATTCAATTACACTTTAATTATATATAGAAAGTATTGTTGCTTCCGGATAGCCGACTTCCCAAAATATTAACTCAGGAAATAATCGCAAAAAAATTATTCTGGTATAAAGAGCTTCAAGATTTGGTTATAAAATATATTTGGTAATTTCAGGGTTATTTTAAGGAAGGAAAGAAAATTAGTTTGGACGAACTTGTGCGTCGTTTAAAGGAAAAATTTAAAAATTGTATGATGGTAAGGGCCCAGAATTCCACCTTATATTCCTTGTATAGGGCGACTGAGATTAGACTTTGGCGATGGTCACTATATATCGGACGTTAACAACCTACAAATGATTCAAACAATAATGAAATTACGAAGGGAATTATTATATTTAAACTGTAATGTGAGTTAATGTGTAATGTGAGTGTGAATCACTATGTGGCTGTGTGTCCCATATTAAAAGATATTAGGGGGAGAATTTTTGGAAGGGATTTGCTCTCACGGACTAAATAATAATGTTACTTAATGGACAGGACTGGGAAAAGTTATACCAGTATCACCTATCTGCTTTTAAATATAGAATATTTTTGGTGGAGGAATTTAATTTTCAGATATTAATCTCTTTTTTTCAAATGTATATATTGCAACTCTGCAGATGAACATCAATCATTAATTTGTTGTAGTATTTTTCTTAATAAACACATTATATTATTATTATTTTCATTATTATTAGTCTAACTGAATGAACAAGGAAAACTATAAACAAACAAAATCCTATTTCTAATAACTATTTTTCAAATTCTGGAAAATAGAATTTTGAAAATTTTAACCCGATTGCAATACTTTCTCTTATAGCAAGTAAGAGAAAGTAATAAGAAAAATTGCAAGAGTGTCTCATTTTATTCTTCGTTCCAACAATCCGATTTCAGAGATTTCAGTTTCAAATCAATTGATCAGAATCACTTCAGTGAAAGTTTTCTTTGTTTAGTTTTTTTCATTAAGATTTTCTTGAAATCTGGGCTGTATTCTCTAAAGTTGATGTAATTATTTAATTTATGGAATATATTACACATTAAACCCAACCTTCTGAGATTTGTTTCATCTTAGTTTGCAAGTGGTATTTAGTAACATTTCTTCGTCGTCAAGTCAAAGTAATCTCTGAAGATTATGTTGTAGTATTTTTGGAAGGGATTTGGTTGGTCAGAAGCAGAATATAAGAAGAGAAATTTAAAGCTAAAAAACTAACTTATACTGGTACGGTAATTAACAACTTAATTAGGAATTAGCAACTTAGAGCGAGAGCAGATTGTGACTAAGAGCGTTGATATAGACTGATTAATTGGTGACAGAATAATTGTAATAACTGACCAACTATTGATAGATTAATTATGTATATGATATACTGGTAAAAGATTAATAATAATACACAAATAGACGACTGTTGCTGTAACTGCTTTATATCTTCATACTACCCGTATGCATACCTAAGTTATGACCTTCCATACTCGTTTTACCTTCCCCGGGTAAAAAAAAGTTTAATATTTCCTTTAAAGAATTGGATGTTACAAACAGGAAATAACTTGAATAAATTTTATATGAACTAATTAAAACCAATTTGATAGTGGTTATATTTAGTACCAAGCCTGGGAAAATGTGCTGTATTATTTACCATAACAATGAATTGTAAACTAAGTGTTTCAGACAACAATATTTTGCGCTAACAATCAAGAAATAGAAAGGGCAAGAGGGAGCCCTCCCAGTTCAACTGGTAGTTCACTGACCCGGATGAGAGTGATGAAATGTAGATTTTCTTAATAACCCAGTGTTTACTGTTTGTAGGAATCTCTAATTTACATAGATTCTCTAGCTGTGCTCTTTTCAAAATTCCAAATTCACTAAGCAATATTAACAGAAAACTACTAGAAAAGAAGCCAGACAGCTTTACTTTAAATTTAGCAGTACTTCAATTTCGTTTATTGAATGAGTGATCTTTACAATGCACCAGAATATCCTCTTCCTAAAACTGAGGATACTTTTACGAAGATGGCGTTTGGTAAGAGCTATTCCAAAATAGATTTAAAAGATGTGTATCTACAGCTAGAAGTAGATGAGGAATCAAAGGAATATCTAGCTATAAGTACAAATAAGCGCCTATATCAATATAACCGAATGCCATTTGGAATAGCGTCCGCTGGCAGAAGATGATGGATGAAATTTTATTTAACTTATCAGCCGGCCATGTGGATAATATGTGGGGCGTTCAGAACCTGCACATCGCGAAAATATTCGAAAAGTCTTTGCAGTATTGAAAGAAAGGGAGCTTAGAGTTAACAAAAATAAATGCAAATTTTTTGTATGAACGAACTTAAATATTGCGGGCACTTGATTGACCTCACAGAATTACACAAAACTGAAGAGCAATTAAGGATCTTCCAAAGCCTAGTAATGACGCAGCATTAAAATCGTTTCTCGGTCTTGTGAAGTATTACCTATAACTTCTTGAAGAACTTCTCAACAATTTTAAATCCCCTGCACGAAAATATACGATGGAATTGGAATGCTGATTGCGACAAAGCATTCAATGAAGCTAAAAAATTTAGTTGGATCAGATGCCGTCTTAATACATTCGTAATAACCAATGACATCAAACTAGCCTGCGATGCTTTCCCCTATAGAACAGGAGCCACCCTCTCCCATTGTTACTTTGGAAGGAGAAAACCAATTGCTTTCGCTTCAGAGAGATTAACTGCTTGTAAACAACGTTATAGCCAAAAAGATGTAGTGTGGACCGTAAAAAAAATTGATTAACACAGATTTCAAGCCAGTTTGAGCTATTTTAATCTCCAAACAGGAAATTCCAGCAACTGCAGCGATTCGAATTCAAAGATGGGGCATATTAGCTAAGAGCGCACCAGTATGAAATTAAATACAGAAAAGGATTCTCACTACTGCCGTAGGCGACAATTGAAAGTTCACGGACAAAGACGAAGTTAACCAGTTAACCAAAAGTTTCATAACGAGGAAGCCAATCTTGAGGAAAAAGAAACAAGATATACAACTACGTCCTGGATATGCAGGTGGCTTACATTAATAAAAGATTTGGGCTCAATTTTATTAGACAAATTGTTACAGTAATATTGTACTTATTTACATGCTTAGAAAGTTATGATGATGTCCAGGGATTTTAATGTTATAAAGTTTACTTAAACATTCACATAAATTAGAGAGCGATATTTATAAAAGGAATCTGAAATAAATATAATTATCTTAACCCATATTTTTATTATATAAACAAATACTTCCTTATGTAACAATTAGATCTCAAAACAATTCATTGATTCATTTCATATTTATTATTTTGCTACATACTCTTGAAAAATTAAAAAAAAAAACTCACCAGATTTCAATAATAACTGTCAATAGCTGATAGCAAGTTGATTAATAATCTGTCTGCTAAAGAGGGAGTATTTTAACTCGCTATCACTGAATAAGGGTCCTCTCCACATCTGATGGTTCATTTAACCATTAACAGTGTCAGAAGTAACTTTTATCATATGCATTTATGTTAAATCATGTTATCAATGACTAGTAACAGTTTGGATACGGAATTAGATTCTGAATTACATCAGTTACGTCATCAAGAGATCGCAGGTAACACATGATCTTTTTTTTTTCAATAACTGATCAATCATCTCCCTACCTGATCAATTCGTTTAATGATTACACGTTTTAGACAGCCAATTTGTTATCATTATTTTATATTATTTACATAAATAATCTTATAGTTAAGTTTTAAAAACTTAATTTAAAATAAGTTGTTAATAAAAAAGAATGCGTTGGAAAGAGAATAGTCCAGTGGTTAGCGTACTGGACTCCCACGCGGAGGACCCGGGTCCAAGTTCAGCTGTGCTACCCTTAGATTATTTTTCTTCCTAGGAGCCTCTACAGCTCTTTAACGTTATCTGTATCGAGAGAACACTGTCCGGAGGCCGGCAGTGCACTGAGAAGGCTCTGAACGCTAATGACCGCAGCTGTTGAAGCGTCTTGAATTTAAAAAAAAAAAAAATTGCTATAAATGAAATCTGTTACTGTACTAATTCTAGGCAAACTTCAATAGCGAATAGTTTATTCTAGTGAATTACTAAAATAAAAATCTCTTGATTGTCCTTGGCAGGCTCTAAAATTTCTTTAGATAAAAACATGAATTCCATGGACAAAAGTAATAAATCTATGTACCACTAAAATTTCGAACTTCCAATGCATCCGGTCCTTAAATCTAAAGTTCATAGAAAACTAGTAGATGTGAGCCTGGACCTAATCCTCCATTTCAAGCCATTAAGCCTCTTTAACCCAAGATCTGGTAGAAAGATTTTTCGGGATTTCATGATCCACCGCTTCGGGCGTTTGGTTATCTTTAGCAATTCTGGAAAAACAGTACAAGTCTACGAACGTCTTGAAGATGGCGAACGTCCGAAATCAGACGATGATTATAAATGAAGCTGACTACCACACACACAAAAAAATCTCTGTTTTGCAGCATTTCGGATCAAGAAATTTCCAGTATAGATGTTAGTATGGAAGACAAAGTAGTACAAAAAACGTCAATGTATACCTTTACCCAGTTCTGTCTTAATAAATGTAATTAATTATAGTCAGTTTTCTTATTCCTTTCGAGCTAAATTTAACAACAGAATTTTTCAATCGTAACTTATCTGCGCTTCAATGAACTCTCTTCCCCCCAATCTTTATATATTATACCATTATGATCTTTTGCATTGAGATGTTACTTGAAGAGCGGGTGCCCTTTTTTTTATTTTTTTGGTTATAATCAGTTGTCCATGCGCACCAAATCATCTGGTCCAAGTTCATTGCACCTATGACGGAATATATTGACCATATATCTCTTAGTTCACAATATTTTAGTTGTTTTCCTAGCTCCATCAGGTACGGTACCTAGTAACAATTGTACTTAGTGAAGTTATGGATGCTTCTCAATTAAATTTGCTTTGTAAGTGACAAATTGTATGATATGATAATGTTTTCAAACTTCTTTGAATTATTTGTTTAGAAATATCTTTGCAGAATTTGCTATTCTTTGACAAATATGTAGGAATTTTTAAAAAAGAAAACTTATTTTTCCTAGTTCAAGTTGTTATTTCATATTGTAACTTCGATTGAATTCAACTTGACACCAGTATAGATACTGTAAATTAAGTATTTATATTGGGAGAACAAAAACAGTATTCATATTCGATTAAAAAGAGATATTTATTAGTTTCTCACATAAATATTTTTAGTAGAAAAAATTTTGTGTTCGTTCATATTTAAAAAGAGATTGTGTTTGCTTTAACTAGGTTTACACTACCTTATCCACTTTGAGAATAACTAAACTAATTTAAGCCTCCCTTAGGGAAGAATATAGACAGTTTGGCCACTGATGGAACATTGCGCCCCCTAATCAAACTAACATTAACAGTACCCAATTAAACAAAAAATGCCAGATTAGAAGCGAGAGAGATCACCATATCCCAGCTTACAAGTGGTCCATACACCATACACCAA
Source organism: Triatoma infestans (assembly GCA_011037195.1). Classification (NCBI taxonomy): domain Eukaryota; kingdom Metazoa; phylum Arthropoda; class Insecta; order Hemiptera; family Reduviidae; genus Triatoma; species Triatoma infestans. Next base: position 179,776 of record JAAEAF010000510.1, read on the forward strand.
ATTACAAGTGTCAAACTTTAAAAATCGCTTGCGACCATATCCCAAGAGGAAGAAACGGCATTTCGTATTTCTGTCCATAGTTTCTACAGAGAGGTCGTAGATGTTTCCAAATTTGTGTCCTGTGACTAGTGGATAGTGTTCCTTCTTAGATCAACTTTCATTTGACAAGGTGTTATATGTACGAGTTACTATTTAGGCCTTCAGCAAAATTTTTAAAAGCTTCTGCCCTGCAATATTCCTTCAAAAGAGGGTATATTTCATGTAAACTATTTAAATGGTCCAAAATTTAATGTGGCAAACTTTTATATTTATACTTAAGCATGACTGTAAAGCTTTTAAAGGGCCAACATTTATAAAAGACATTATTATTATTATTATTATTATTAGCTGTTGCAAAAACATAAAAAATATTTGCACAAATATAAACCTATCACATTTATTTCTGACATTTTTTTGAAAAATTATTTATAGATGGTTCTGAGGAATCTGAAATGTTACCTCATCCCCTCAGATGGTACTTATCCAGCTCTGCATATTTATGCTACGTCAAATGAGCATAATTTAAATAAAAAAATTGTCATTTTATATATAACTGTATTAAGAGAAGTAAGAGAAGGTTGTGTGAGTGTTTCATACCAGATTTTTTTTTTTACCGACATCAGATGTATGTGTATAAAACAGCTACTAACTTTTTGTATGCCCTGCCCAATTAATTATTGTAAACATTACAATTTTCTTCCTCTTCTCATGGCTCTACAGCCCTTGTAGGACTTTGGCCACCTTTAACAAATTTTCCCAACCATCCCGATCTAATACCTTTCTTCGCCATTGCCTTATCCCTGTTTTTAGCACGTCTGCCTCCAAATCTTGCAGCCATCTCAACCTTGGCCGTCCCCTTGGTCTTCTGCCGCCTGGGATGATTTTCATACACCTTTCGAGGAATGCTCTCTTCATTCATCCTATGCAGGTGACCTAACCAGCGCAACCTTCCTAGTTTGACTGCAGTCACTAGATTTTTTTTTTTTGTAAAGCTGGTATAGTTCAGTGTTTCTCCTCCACCGGTAAACACTGTTTTCTACTACTGGGCCGTATATATACATCTAAGAACTTTCCTCTCCCAGCCGTTTAATCTCAGCTTATCTGCTGCTGACAACACCCAAATTTCTGACCCATACATTACTACATCTTAGAACCACCATATATATGATGGTCTTGACTTGTCTTGAGATATTCTTATTTCGGAGCGTACTTCTTAATGTTACTTCTTAATTGGCGGCTGTAATTCTGCTCCTTACATCCGTGGCTAACCTCATTCTTGGATGTGACGGTTGCTCCCAAATATTTGAATGTTCTCACTCCTTCGAAACGGTATCGCCCAGCTAGTAAATCTCCAAAACTTCTTGTGCTCTTTTTGTTGTCACCATATATTTTGTATTGTCTGTGTTAATTTGCAGACCATATTTGGCGGCCTCTTCTTCCAATTCTAGGATTGCGCTTTTAAGTGCGGCTCCAGATCTTGCTATTAGCGCCGTATCGTACGCATAGGCCAGGTGCTGCACCAATCGGTTATGAATAGTGCCTCCTGAATTTGCCGTAGTCTTCCTCAACGCCATTTCCAACACTAAATTGAACAAAACCGGCGACACTGGGTCTCCTTGTCTAAGGCCTACATTAATGAGGAATTTCTTCGAGATTTTACCCTCCTTGACATCTCCTTTGCCATTGTCTACGTCAGGGTCGACCTAACTAAACTAATCAGCTGTAAAAATATAATGCGCTTACAATTTTAATGCAAATATTTTAATTACATTGTATTAACTAGAGTAAGAGAAAATTATGAGATGGTTTCACATCAAATTTTGTTACTTTCTCTTATTCTTCGTAACATGCCTAATTTTTGAAATTGAGTTTTTACTCGGAAATACTTGTTTTGAGTCCACTGAGTACGCAAAAATTGTTGTATCGAATGGTCTATATGAATGGTTTATGGGTGCCCCTTTAAGGCAACCCTAAATAGAAGGATTTATTTCAGCATGCTGCATACTTATACATGCGTATATGTACGTACGTTTATTTCAGCACGCTGCATACATTAAGTACAATACAGGCATATACGTGTGTGTATGTGAATAAAATATATCAAAAACGAAAAATTGCATGAAGATTAAACGGACTGGGTATTCCGTTTAGGTACTATCACCGCATCTGACTCCACGATTTCGGGCAAAATCCATCGACCTAAAATGCAACTTTTACTGATTTTTTGTTGTTGTTGCAGCTTTCCGGAATTTTCACGAAAACGGTTCCAACAATTTCCTTTAAACTTTGTTCACTATCTACACACTTAAATATCTACCACGTTTATTTGTAAAATTTTCATGAAAATTTTGATATTTTTTGTTTAGTGTTCTACAGCAGTGTCCGCAACCGGTGTGCCGTATGCCAATACTATGTGTGCCGCCGCACCATAATATAATAGTAGGTAAAACGCAGACATGGCTATCGACGTGCCGCAATTGGCAATAAATAAACAAATTCATAAAAATAATACCAAAAGTGGTGAATAAATTTGACCACTATTTTTATTCAATTGATACAACTAGATTGGATTCGAAATCCTTTTGCAAAACCGAACTTTTTGAAATCCTGCAGATGCACTTTCTCTGCAAATTCGAAAGGAATGTATTGAATTGAGTAACGACAGGTCGCTATAACTGCACTTTGCCGAAATTCTATTGGATGCTTTCTAGATTTCGGTTAGGAAAGAATATCCATGGATTTCAGACCACGCTATTTCCATTCTACATCCATTTTCAACGACATATTTATGTGAACAAAGTTATTTCAACTCTAGTGTTAATTAAAATTGATAAAGCGGACATGCTTAAAAGGTCTTGATCAAGTACTTTGGGTTACATTTTCAAATATCGAGCCGAATAAAAAGCATTTGTGTTCATTGAAACAAGCTAAGGTATCTCATTAATTACCTTATTCTTTTACATTATATGTTATATGTTACATTATATATCAAATAAAAAAAATTATGTATATTTAAGCATTCAATTTTGTATATATATATGTTACGCTCAAAGACCGAAAATGCTCATTGAGCGGAAAAAACAGCTCACAACGCGTTGTGGTCACTGTAAAACATCCACATCGCGAAATTCGGTTATGGCTTTTATGAAAACGCTCACGGACGCGTTGTGGCAATCGCAGAAAGACCACATAGCGAAATTCGTGTCGTAGTTATCATGCTAGACGACCACAACACATTGTGGCAATGAAAAAAAGCCATGACGCGTTCTGAGCACTAGTTGGTGTAACCATATCACGACGGACAGGTTATAACTTGTCGGCTTGAATACAACTATGCATTAAAACATCAGTAGAGTTGTTTATTCATTTCTTGTCGATTTCTGAGGGTGAACGTATATCAACACTGACCATGACCAATAAAAAAAAAGTGTTTTATGATAAATTACGTGAGTTTGTGGAAAGAAGCACTGATCGCGATCATGAGTACAGAAAAATATGAAATGTTACTTAATGAAACAAAACAGTTTCAGCTTCTTAAAAAAAAAAAAACAAAAAAAAACAACCAGTCTCTATCTTCAAAGCCGTATCGGTCGTCTTAAACGATATGATGTCTTAAAAATTGTTGACACTGAAAAGTTGGTTGAAGTCTGGTGCAGATAGCACAAGTTCAAAAATCCATTACTTCTGTAAAACAGATGAACATGGTTCTAATATGATTCCATATGCGTCATGGCTTTTCTTCATTGCCAGATTGGTCGAATATCATGATAGCCACAACACGAATTTCACTATGTGGTCTTTCTGTGATTGCCCAGACGCGTCGTGAGCGTTTTCATAAAAGCCATAACACGAATTTCGCGATGTGGATATTTTATAATGACCACAACGCTTTGTGAGCTGTTTTTTCACTCAATGAGCATTTTCAGTCTTTGAGCGTAACATATACACATATTTATTTTTTTGGTGTGCCGCGAAATTTAGGGAAGAACTTTGTTGTGCCGTGAGCAAGAAAAGGTTACGGAGTACTGTTCTAGTAGAACAGTAGCGTTATGCTTTCCCTCAAAGTACCACTTCAGTGCAACACATCCTTCTTCTGCATCTAGCATACACTAGGAGCATTGCTATAATCCCAGATTTGAAGGAAAACTGTTTATAGGAAGTTCGATTTGATAAAATAGGTTTTTCAGATTTTATTGGAATTTACTTGAAAACGGCTATAACAATTTATATTGTTTTTTCCTTTAATAGGGAATACTAACTGAACAGATATAAACTGTTCACTTTTATTCGTAATATTTTTTTGTAAACATAGTTTTTAAGTGTTCTAAGTAATCGGAGACATTAAAATTCAAATGTGTTTGTTCAATATTATAGACGTTTTCTGCAATGTAAACATTCTCTTGCTATGTTAGCACTTGCGTGCCCCACCCCACAACCCTGTATCTTTTTGTTAGAACAAATGAGAACAACGTATTTAATTATAAAATTTAAATAAATTTGGTCATTTTATATAAGACTCTATTAAGCGAAGTAAAATAAAGTCATATGAGTGTTATACAGGAGATTATTAAGTAACATCTTTTACAGGAAGTATTGCAATCGTGTCAAATTTTTGGTAACGAGTTTTGACCGGAAATACATACGTGTTCTGAGGTCCCCTGAGTCTGAGAAAGTACTTTTTACAAAATGGTCTCTCTGTGTGCCTATGTGTATATACAGGGTGTCCCAATCGTCGTATATAGATAACGACTTTTTCTCGGAAACTAAGATAGCTAGAAAAAAAAAACTAAAAAATACGTGTCCCCGTAGTTTTTTGTTAGAAAACCAAATTTAATTTACAAATTTGTTTTGGTGCTTTGAGAAGCGAGTTAAAGGCACCAACTTCATTTTTTCGTATGGGGAGGTGTGGTTTTTATTTAAGAAATAAATTCCTCTATTTTTTGTAAGAAAAATTTACTTGAACGGTTTTTTTTTTCTTTGAGCGATATTTTACAAGTTATGAATGAAAACATGATTCCTATAAGAAATTTCAAAATGATATTATAACGGTTTTTTGATTGAATAAGAAGAAAAGTACTATTTTATTATAAATTTTACTCCTCATTAATTACAGATCTTGCTCGAACTGACCCCCCACCATTAGAGATGCATACACATGCTTTTTCCTGCCAATTGTACCTTATGACCAAAGAAATACATCTCTAATGGTGGAGGCCAGTTCGAGCAAGATCTGTAATTAATGAGGAGTAAAATTTATAATAAAATAGTACTTTTCTTCTTATTTAATCAAAAAACCGTTATAATATTATCATTTTGAAATTTCTTGTAAGAATCATGTTTTCATTCATAACTTGTAAAATATCGCTCACAGAAAAAAAAAACCGTTCAAGTAAATTTTTCTTACAAAAAATAGAGCAATCTATTTTTTAAATAAAAACCACACCTCCCCATTTGAAAAAATGAAGTTGGTGCCTGTATCTCGCTTCTGGAAGCACCAAAACAAATTTGCAAATTAAATTTGGATTTCAAACAAAAAAAACTATGGGGACACTTATTTTTTAGTTTTTTTTTTCTAGCTATCTTAGTTTTCGAGAAAAATTCGTTATCCATATACCTTGGGACACCCTGTATGTAAAAAAAGCATAGCTCAAAAAGGAAAACGCCAAAATTTCATACTTAATTTTCCATTTGGGTATCACCATGCGCTTCGAACTGGGGGATTTACCTGTCAAAATTCCTCTAGCCAAAGTTATCACTATACTGAATGGACTTTTTCCGGTTTTTACCGATTTTCTCGAAAATCTGCTTTTATAGCCGCGATTTTCTTTAAACTTATTATATTAAGTACACAAACAAAGAGCTATAACTTTTATTTGTAGCATTTCTCTGGAAAAATTCATTTAAAATGTTTTTTTTGTGAGAGAGGCGAGGTTATCTTTTCCTCTATAGTGCTATTTTAATTCGTTATACAATTCTATCATCTAAATAATACTAATTAAAAATGAAATTTGTTGTTAAAATTCTGAGTGTGAACACAATCGGCTGACCCGGAAGTGCCGAGTTTTTACGGAAGTTATTTAAGTTTTTTTTTACGATTTTATCCATTAAAATTCCGACGGATTTTATTAAATTCAATTATTTATTATTCATTTATTACTACATGGTAAGATACAAGCTTCAGCAATAGAGTTAGCCTTGGTTGGCAAAATTATAATGTGTGTTTCCTTAAAACTAAACAAAAAAAGTAAAATGTCTTTAGAAGAACAACAGTAATTTAATAGAGATAATTCAAAATTCTAAATACCATAATTTATCTAGAAACAAAATATAATCTATAGTTTAATAGAATTATGAAATAGAATTAGAATTATGCAGGGGGGGGGGACTCAAACCCAGGCATGCAGCCTCACATTGAGGCTTATTGTGCCAACCCCCTCGAAACCTAGTAGAGGAAGCCCCCCCTCTTCATGAGGTCCAGAACCTTCCCCACCAGTCCATTTTGGAGTACGATTTCCTCCGGCCTCAACGTGCCGAAGATCTCGTAACGCAATCTGCCGATTGCAACGCAATCAAACAGTAGGTCAGATGCCGTCTCCTCCTCCTCCTGACACAGTCTGCACTAGGGCTCTAAAATCCACCAATCCCACCTTGTGTAGTTGTTTTTGAACCTGCTATGCCCAGTAAACAGGCCTGTTAACAGAGAAATCTGGATACCTGCTTAGACCCAGGATGTATCTGGTCCTTTTTTCACACAGCTCTGGCATGACCATTTTGCCGTGCTTCGCCCCAGTACTTAGCCGCCATTGATGATTATGCTCTCTCCGTGTCCATTCTCTCAGAGACGCCTTCGTCTCTCATACTTTTGCCTATTCCCAGAACAGGTTCCGTCCCACAGAAAGGAGTATTCGCTCCCTCCCTGACCAGTTGGTCGGCTATTTCATTACTTTTAATCCCCATTATGAAATAAAAATAGTCTCCTTAAATTAGTGAAACAGAACAAAAAAATACAAACACTTATCTAGGAACGAAATATAACTTATAGTTAAATAGAATTATGAAATAAAAATAATCTCTTTAAATTAATAAAACAGAACAAAAAATCCAAACTGATCAAAAACAAAAACAAGATTAGTGCTCTAATCCGAGGAAAAGCAGAAATTTATTTGAATGATTGAATGATTTTATATGAATATTTTATTTCTGTATGAATTGTTTAATAAGCGTTGGTCTGGGTGTAGATTTGTTCTTTACACGAATGTAGCTGATTATTTATTAAGAATAAAACTCCTAATTTTAATTGACTGTGCACACAAATTATAGGTAGCACATAATTGATCTTTAGAGTTTATTGTAAGTAATTGTTCAAATAAGTCTTCATTGGATCTTGGCAGAGACAAAAATTTATTAATAAAAGTGGCCTCTTATTGGGTACAAAGTTTTGCAGTCGAAAAGGAAGTGAAATATAGAATCAGGGGACAATTATTTACAAATTAAGCATATATTATTTGGGCAAAAAATATGGGAAGAGTTATCAATGCATAGTCTTGTAATTTTTAAACTGCAAAGGCGGAACTGTGAGGGACTATTCTACCTTACTTTATATTACAATCCAAATTCAAATATAATTCTCCCACACCAAAATTAATCACAAGCCTATATAATGTATTAAACTTAGAATTAATTATATTTTCAATATCATGACTGATATAATGATTTACAAGTTTATTTATAATATTATCTTTTTCTTTACGGAGTGATATTGGATTTTGTGCTAAAAAGGTGTCTAAACAACCTACAGAGTACATCATTGATCTAAAATATGAGATCCACTCATTAGCTTATCCCTTAGTATTATACATGATATTATAACAAACGCGTGGTAAGCGTGACTCATCCATCTCTAAAATTTTAATTGCCAAGGAGATCATGGCTTTAAATACAGTCACTTTTAGTGGATTTACACCGTATTCCAACCGAACTAGAGAGTTAGGGGTACACTTAGGTAGATGGTAAAGTTTCTTTAAACATTGTAACTGAATACACTCTAATTGATTCAAATAATTAAAGGACCAGATTTCAGAAGAGTAAGCAACGTAGGTTTAATTATATTGTTTACAAACTTATTTCTAGAGGCATGAATTGTGGCTGAAGAATTTATTAGGATCCTTTTAACTTTATTGAAGGCTAATTTTCCTCTTTATATAAAGTGCTGAAACCAGCTTGATAAAACTTGTCTGTGAAGGAAAATTGTACGCCCAAGTAGTCAAATGAATTAACAAAATCAACTGACTTTTGGTCGAAAAAAAGATCCTACTAAATTTTTTCTTGGTCGTGTATTTTTTGAGAAACATAATAATATTTTAGTTTTAGTTGCGTTGACGGTGAAGGCATTTAAATTACAATATTGTTCTAAACAAAATTTTAATTTTTCACTAATGTCAATTAACAGAGTTGGCAAAAATGATTTAGTTTTTTACGATTTTATCCATTAAAATACCGACGGATTTCATTAAATACACTTAATTTAATATTATTAAGTATACTAACTATGAATATCCTAAATCATTTTTGATTTAAGAATTAATTACATTTTCAACATCATGACTGATATAATGATTTACAAGTTTATTTATAATATTATCATTTTCTTTACGGAGTATATTGGATTATACCATAATCACATCCAAGATGCTCTGTGATTATGGTATAAGCACTTCTATGGCTATTACTGAAAATATATTTATTTATTTATGATAATAAATTACAAAAAACATATTTAATATTTTCCAACACAGTCTCCTTTACACTCTACACATTTTTCCTAGCGTTTTGGAAGCTTGAAGATCTCTTCTTCAAAAAAAGTTTTAAGGTAGACTCATCAGCCAATTGCGCACGAAATCTTCGACAGCTTGATCGTTTTCAAACTGTTTTCCTCCCAGTGCTTCTTTCATGGGCCCAAACAAGAAGTAGTCACAGGGAGATAAATCTCGATTGTAGGGAGGGTGTTCAAGGGTTTTCCCATGCAGTTCGACCAATTTGTCCTTTGTCAAAGTAGCCGTGTGAGGCGTGGCGTTGTCATGAAGGAGGATGACATTTTTGATTGGAGTACCCTATCTTTTAGTTCTATAAGCCGCTTTCGCTGACTCCAACCGCTGGTAGAACTAGGCGGAATTCACTGTGCGTCGATCTTGTAGGAAGTCAACGAGTAAAACTCCCCTCCAGACCCACAAAAAAAACAGTCGCGAGCACTTTTCCAGCAGAGAGACGGGTTATGGCCTTCACAGAGAATGCTTCATCTTTTTTCGCCACTCCTTATTCGCCATTTTTTATTCCGGAGTGTAGTGGTGCACCCCCGTCTCATCACATGTCACAATGCGGCTCAAAAAGAACTCCCCTTCCTGTCGAAATTGATTCAAAAATCTCTCAGTGATTTGCAATCTGACTTCTTTTTGATTTGTAGTCAGTAACCTCGGAACCTATCGAGCATGGACTTTTCTGTAGCCAAGATGCTCTGTGATTATGGTATAAGCACTTCTATGGCTGATTCCTATCTCTGGAAGCGATTTCATCTTCAATAAGGTTACGTACAGCACGGTTGTTGTCATCTGTGACATTTGATCTTGGGCGTCAATCGTGACCTTGATTTTCAACACTTTCACGTCCACCTTTAACCTTCTTAGCCCAATCAAACACTTGGGTCCGAAAAGGGTACCTTCACCAAACTGTTGCCTGTAATCGAGTCAAAATTTCCGTTGGTTTAACATATTTGTTAGTTGAAAACTTAACAATAATACGTTGGGCATCGCGCGATGTAATCTCCTGCTCAGTCATGGCTATACTGGCTTTCAAAACAGAGATAAACAACTGCCGATTAAACAGAGATAAACAATTGCCGACAGAACAGAGATAAACAAAACCGATCTTGTTTGGGACGGCCTGATGAGGCACTAAGAAGAAGTCCGGTTTAAATTTGACTTACCCTCGTATTTTCTTCAAACTCCGAATTTGAATAAGAAATGTTAATTCTCATTAGCACTATTGTGGTGGAAGAACGTGCAATATTCTTAATGGGGCCACTTCTCCTCTTCTATAGGAACTCTGTAAAATTAATGTTCACAGGAAATCTTTTCCAAAATAAAAATCGTTTAAAACACATTTGTATATGTGTGTATGTGTGTCTGTATAAAACAGGTACAAGAAATTTGAAGAAAATGGTTTCAGCCATTTTTCGAGAAAATCGCAAAAAAATATTTAAAATCCATTCAGTAAAGTGGTCAAACTAAAAGCGTAAAACAAAAAAAAAAAAAGGGGTGAGGATTATTGCTGAGTGTTAGTCGCGCTTGGATATCCCAAGCGGAGGGTCACGGTTCGAGTGCAGTATACCCTTAGATTTTTTTCTTCCTAGGAGCCTGTACAGCTCACTGTCCAGTGATGGACAGTGTTGCCTGTATCGAGAGAACACTCTCCGGAGGCCAGTAGAGCACTGAGAAGGCTCCGGGCGCTAATGACCATTGATGTAAAAAAAGTAAAGTAATGCCTATTTTTTCAGGCGGGCTTAACGTCCAACTACCAAATTAGGTGTCGTGGACGGGGGCGGAAGCACCTACTTTATTATAACCATTTTTTAAACAAATATAAAATTTAGCAGTTATTACGCTGGACTCGAACTGGGGTCCTCCCACTTACAAGTCCATGCTCATAACCACTACACCAATACCCGCCCCATAAAAGTTTTCAACTAGCAATAATCGCACCTCAGGAAACCTTCATTGGTTACAATATTGCCTCTGCGCAAGAGTATGACCATTGATGTTAAAGCGCCTTAAATTAAAAAAACAAATCTGGCTTGAAACAGTCACAACCACTTTCTCTTACTCCAGTTATCAAAATTGTAATTGACAAATTTTATAGTTAGTATACCAAATTCGTCAAGGGTTTTTATGGAGAAAATCGCGAAAACTAAAAAAAAAACTATTCAGTAAAAACACAAATTTTCTTGAAACGTGGAATTTTTGCAATCAATTATTTCTTATAAATTTTGTCTAGACGTGTTTAAAAAACTAAGATAGCACGTTAGAGGCAAACCTGCTCCCTACCCCTACCCTAAACATAACCCTACCCCTGCTCGAAAAGTGCGAGTTAAATGAGTTTACCCGGAGAAATGTTGCAATTAAAAGTTATAGTTCTTTAGATGTGTAATTCACATAATTCATTTAAAAAAAAAAAACAACAAAAATCGTTGAAGCCGTTTTAGAGAAAATAGCAAAAACCTGAAAAATACTTTTCAGTAAAAATGCACTACCGGTCATCTGGTTTTCTTCAAACTCGGAATTTCAAACAACATATTCAAAATCTAATTAATATTATTTAGATGATAGAATTATGTAATAAACCGAACGAGCACTTTAAAGAGAAACCTAAACTCCTAACCGTCAAAAGTGCCATTAAATACAATTTCCCGGAGAAATGTTTCAAATAAAAATTGTAAATTGTAATGTTTCAAATCTTTATTTGTATAGTTGATATATCAAGTTTAAAAAAAATCGTTGAAACCACTTTTGAGAAAATCGCAAAACAGTGAGAAAAACATTTACTGAAGTGGTACTTCCGGTTGAAAATTTTGACAGATTACGTACTGTTTGATGCCATGGTGATGCCTAAACGGAAGTTTGAAATTTCTGCGATTTTTCGTTTATGAGCTATACTGTTTAAATACATACACACACACAACACTCACACAGACCATTTTCGAAAAACCACTTTTTTGGACTCAGGGGACCTCAAAACGGATATATCCGGTGAAAACCTTTATCGAAAATTTGACACGATTACAATACTTCCTCTTACTAGCGAAGAGAAAAGTAAAAAAAAAAAATTAAGGGTTTCTACCGGGTTTCTCAAAACTCATACTTTCCGTGAAAACTGATTTCAAAAATTCGACTCGAGTGCAATACTTCATCGTACCAGAGAAAGTAAATGTTCTTCCATTTACTGTAGAGGAAATTCAATCTCTAGCAGCTATAAGAGAAAATTCAAAAATGCAGCGTTTTTTATTTAGTATTTCAGGGCTATATGTGAATATGAGGTAGAAATATGAGACTGACCTCACAGTATTTGTTTGTTTGTTTTTTTGTCATACTTGTGTAAAAACTTCTCTCATGCGTTGAGCCCCCTTTTGGCTAGCTCACTCGCTTTTGTGAGGGATTTCCTCGGCAAAATTAGCGGCGGAATTAGCATATGCCCTTTAATTAAAATCGTTCTATAGCTAAAGCTGTTTTGCAGTTTTTTGAAACAGAATTACTTCCTTAAAATTATGAATTTAATGATTCCTTTGCGTTATCGTAAGAAGTAGATACGATGCTTTTGCATATCTTGAGAGAATGCTTCCGAACTACGACCATTTCATTTAGGTCTATACTGCCAATACAGAAATTCGCACACATTCCATTCAGCTACACAATTATAGTAAAGATCACTTATTATTAGCATTACATAAAATTTTACATACCTGGGGGTCCCATTTTCTCCATCAGCAAAGTTCTAAAAGGGGTGAATAATTTCTTTTCAAAAAATATATCGGCTACGGCTTCAGTTATGTCTCTGTTAAAGTCATGTAAGAGTGGTACTTGGGAAACTAAGATTGCCTTGTGTACCTCTCTCTCTGAGAGTGTGCTCTTATACTTGGTTGAAATCTGGGGTTGTGACTTCAGTAACGTAATAGAAAGTGGGCAACTGAGATTTTTGAAATTACTTCTACACCTTCCAAAGAAACACACCTGACTTTTATGTTAGGATTGAAACTGGAAGGACACATACCAAATTTTTAAAAGAGGCTGGTGGATGAAATTACTTGATATGTCTGATTGTCGCCTCCCCAAATAGTGCTTTGTAAGGCGTTGAAAGAATTGGGTGGAAGATATAATATGCCATATAACTGGGTGATAGCACTCAGAAACTACCTGACCTTTATCGGTGCTGAGGAATTATGGTAATTACAGTACGTTAACGTGGTTCCTAAGAGTTTCCCCTTCTTTTGTGGAATCATTTAAAAACAACTTGCTGTCCAAAGACATGGAGTTAGTACTAAACAGTCGCTTTAACTCGTTTTATAGGCATTTAAGTAATCTAAACTTGGGAGAACTTTATTTTACATTAACAAATTATATTCACATTAACAAATTAAGTTTAATAGCTCAACTTAGTTTACATTATAACAAGATTTGTAAAGTATATTACAATCAGCAGAAATTTTAATTTAATATTGATAGATTCTGTAAACTATGTTCATTAAACGAACCCGATGATGTTGTAGATGCCATCACAAGGTGTCCTCCTACTCTTTCAGCAAATAGAGACCCACTTATTCAAAAATATTGTAATGAAGTAGAAAGACATGACGAAATTTTCATAAATTTTCTTTCTTTTACGGAGCCAGATCCGGATCTCAGTAAGTTAAATGATGTCTTAGTTTTTTGTTTAAATATGTTCAAATTAAGAAGCATTTTTTATTAATTTGTAGCTGTATTTGAAGTTTGTTTTTCTGTTTGTTTTTTTACATTTTTTTTTATTTTCCATATTGTCTTTGTATTTATTTATTATTATTATTTTTGTTTTATTAAGTTATTATGTTGTATTTATTTATCCTATTTATTATTATTATTTATCAGGAGGATTATTATTATTTTTTTTATTTTTTTACCAGGAGGAATCCATTTTTCTGTTTCTCATTACTGTCATTGAAGTATTTTTGCTCATTTATTACTATTAGTTATTTTGTCTATTTTTGCCCATGTTAATCCACTTTCTTTGTTCTTTTATTCAAATTTATTTTTACTTCATTTACTCTCATATTAGAGTATTTATTTTCTACCTTTTGTTGTTGAGTATATAGTTACTTAAGTTTACCTATCCCTACTCATTTATAATTTTTTTATTTTCAGTATTTGTTATATTTTTTCAGCAAGCATTAGTTATATTTATTGACTAGAAGTATTTTTATTTGTTTTTTGTTACACTTTATGCAAGATATTTTTTTGCTGTCTATCACTTTGCTTTTGTATTTTCGACGTTCATCTCCCTCTGTATACTGCCAGTAAACCGTTAAAACAGTTGTACAAATAAATAAAATAAAATAAATTATTCGCATTACAAGAAAATCATTTTACAGAATTAAAATGCTCAAACTGCAAAAATATAATCGAACCTAAACTTCTTTTCCACCTCACAGTTGTTTGTTTAATACATTCAGCTTTTCGTAGTTAATTGAACAATCACGAATATCCACGTTAGTTGGAGTAGGCTTACATGTGCCCAGTGGAACTTTGGATAGCTTAGGGTTTGGTTCCAGCTCCACAGACGAAAAATAATAACTAAACAGATAAAAATCTACAATTTTATTTGCAAATTGAACCAAAATAGATTCTAGATATTTGTGCCAGCATTTTTTGCTTTAAATTTTAAATGTTAAATGAGTTTGTTTCAATGCTACTAACGCGCTCTTCTAGACTTCAATGTAATGATCTTCTCTACCTGCCTAGGTTGGTACATTAAAACTCCCCCTCCCTCCCCATACAACCACCATCTCTGTATTTATGTTTGGACAAAAGAGAGAAATTTGAAGTGGAAACAAAATTTGCCATCTACATTTATAAAAATTCAGCATCTGTATGTTTGTGTCCGTAAAACTCGAAAAGTAGTCGATAGATTGATTTGAAATTTTTTACTGAACGTTGGATTTCTATATAAGAGTGTTTATATATCATTTTTATTCCGAAGTTCCTTTGAAACGGGAAATTCCGAGCGTTTCGCGAGGTTGGCAAAAATAGACAGACGCAGACGCGTTGCGATCGTCACGTGCTCTCTGAATCTCTTTCTCAACTACTTATAAGTACCTCTCACCGCCACCAGTCTCGCGCAGTAATAGTAGACAAGGTGTTCCAAAGCATCGAAACAAATTATCAAAAATCAGGCTGAACATCATTCTAAACAGAATCGCAGGTGAAACAGTGATACAAATCCATTTGGCATTCAAATTTACCAGCATTTCTTAATTCACTCGATGTTCCCGGATTACCGCCACACATTCTAAATTTGAAAATTGGAGTGCCAATTATATTACTCCGAAACATCATCAATCAGCCAAAGTTATGCAATGGTACACGATTAGTAGTTCAAAAAATTGATGAATAATCTAATTGAAGCAACAGTTCTCATTGGACCTCATAAAGGTGAAGACGTACTACTTCCAAGGAATATCACTCATACCGACAGATATGGCGTTCTAGTTCAAACGACTTCAATTTCCAATACGCCTTACGTTCGCTAAGACTATCAATAAAGCACAAGGAAAATCTTTGCAAGTGTGCAGTTTGAATTTAGAAAACAAATGTTTCTCTCATGGGCAATTATATGTCGCATGCTCCACAGTCGGTAAACCATGTGATCGTTACGTTTATGCAGAAAACGGACAAAAATATAATGTAGTCCATTCACTAGCTTTACAATAAAAAAAGACTTTCAGTTAAAAACAGTTTTTCTTTCTTTCCTTTTAGTTTCAGCACGCAAGGTAGGGTATTAAGCTGAATGATGTGTTTTTTTTCTTGCTGAATCTATGTTAACTATAATATTTCTATTTACTTCCCTAATAATTAAAATCAGACTGAACCACAGCGAAGCGTGGCCGGGTTTAGCTAGTTTTATTATATAATTGTTTTAATAAGAGTTAGTAGGGAAGGGTTAGCTCGGTAGTTAGCGCACTGGATTCCTACGCAGAGGTCCCTGGTTCGAGTCCAGCTGTGTTGCTGTTACATTTTCTCTTTCTAGAAGCATCTACAGCTCCTGGTCCTCTTCCTAGCTGTCCGGTGTTGTTCAGTGTTGTCTATAACGAGAGAACACTGTCCAGAGGCCGGCAGTGAACTGAGAAGTCTCCGAACTTTGGTATGCGCCCAGAAGGGCTTTGGATAGCATAGAGCTTGGTCCCTCCCCACAGACAATTAAAAAAAATTAAAGTTTCTTTATATATTACACAAGTATATATTCATCATATAATATGTATATATCTTATATACTGTATAAAATAATTAGTAAAATCAATTAATATCAACGTAAATCAAATCAAATTTATTAAACACAGATCCAAATAATGTATTATAATTCCCATTTTAATTTATTGATCATCAATTTCTGTCAAATTATACTGCAATCCCTTCCTTGAACATTCATTTCATTTGTGCTGTTCAAATTTAACAATTATACAATTATATTATACTTTGTACCGTTAAATTGAAATGAGAAAGGGTTGAAGCACAATAATTCAAGAAGGATATTCAGGTAGAGGAAGGTGTCTCTTATCAGCAGAAAGTTTGAAAGTTCACCACCTAACTACTACTGATTAAGATTATAATTTCAACAGAAATCCTTCCTTATCAACCATTCCATTCGTGTTTCTAATCTCGCTCTATTCTCACATTATATTTCCATGTAATCAGCATTATACAATTTGTGTTTGTATAATTTTAACGAATAATAATGTTTACACTATTTATATTTGGTGATAAAAGATTACTTTCCAATTTTACATAATTACTATGTAGTACTGGTAATTATATTCAAATTAAATTATATTTAGGAATATCAACAATTTTATTTACAAATATTATTAAATTAAACCCCAAAATATTTGAACTTTTGCTACTATCAAACAAAAACCCATAATGATAATTAGTGTATAGGCACACAATGCGCTTGGACAGTGCTATCAGTATCATTATCTCTATTTCAGTTTGTTTTTACTAATGAATTATTCTAGTTAGCTAGTTTAATTAAACCAAGTAGTGTAGTGTCAGTACTCTGAAAAAATTCAGAAATATTTAAGTTTTTGTCTGTCATCTAATATTGATTTAGGAATTTATGAAATATTTCGTGTTAAAAAAAAAAATAACTCTTTTTACTTCCTCTTACTCCTGATAAGAGGAAGTATTGTAATCGTGTCAATTTTTTATTTTTATTTTATATATTTTAATCTTTCTTCATTATTACAAAGAGATAATGAGAAAGTTTCCTCAATAATGCCCACATCAAGTGAAAGTACATCTTTGCTTACATCATTCAATGGTAAGTACCGACAAGTGTACTTAGAGAAATATTTAGGAACCGCACTATTATGTGTCAGTCTATAATCGGAATCCAACGTCAATTAGCATATTCATTTTTACACCTAACAGTTATTTAGTAAAAAAAAAACTGAACTAAATGGTAAAGTTTGCAACACCGTGTTATTTAATAGATATTACGTACATTACACATTTATTACAATTGTAATTAATTCTTTGTTTTATTAAAAAGAAAGAGGAAGGAATCTTTATTTAAAGTGAGTTGGCCAAAGCACGCCATATAAATATATACCATATGTTTTCACCGGAAATAGAATATGTTTTGGGGTCGCCTGAGTCATGAAAAAATTTTTTTTAGCTTGATGCCTTGTACATGTGTGTGCCAAAATCTAAAAAATTACAGGTAGCTCAAACTTGGCTAAATTCCGTTAAACTACTACATCGCATCTGACATAAAGGTTTCAGGCAAACAGATCCTCCAACCGGAAGTTGCTATTTTATTGAGTGTTCTTTTTTTCAGTTTTTCGTGATTTTTTTTTTCGAAAGCGGCTCAAAAACGATCTTCTTTAAATCTTCGTATACTAGCTATAAATTAAGTTCCTATCACTGTTATTTGAAACTTTATAATCGTATTTAAATCGTAATAAATAGATGCTTAACCATTACAGTTCGAGAGATCAATTTCATAAGTTACAATCTTCAATTGAGTAATATTTTTATACATTGAGTTCTAAATGCTAACAGTAAACAAATTATAGTCTCTTCTCTTCGTAAGTTTCGTAATGGAAATTTTCTTCTACTTCTATTCTACTACATACAAGACTGAACCAGTTGTGTCTGTCTGTCTTTTCACTACTACAGTTCTGCACGTTTTTGTATGGAGCAATTGACGTGCACACACCTTAAGCAATGCCTGCCTTTCTCTAAGGGCCCGGAAGTCCCCGATTTCATACAAATACGGTTCCAAATTGCAATTTATTCCACTCTTTAACATCAAGAGTATTAAACGATTCCTTATAACGAGAAATAATAAAACCAAACAAACCAAAACATCAACAAATTCAGGCCAGTTCTCGTGATATATCACTCAATTTTATGAACACCTAACGAAGAGTTATCATTTTTAAACCACCAAGAAGTGTTTATGAACACATTAATGTAATTTTTCAAGAACACATCAATATATCTACGACCAACATTCACGCATAGCCAGTTCTCTCATTCATCTTAACTAAGTATTATTTTATTTATTGTGTGTGGGGAGGGACCAGGCCCTATGCTATCCAAAGCCCTTCTGGGCCCATATAGCTACCCCAAAGTTCGGAGCCATCTCGTTATAGACAACACTGTGACTTCTACTTATTTCTTAAAACTCTTCTCTTCAAACATATATACGCAAGCCCCTTTCAACAACCCTCGAACCACACCACAAACATAACAACATCTCACCATTACACATGTATATTGCCGTATCTAAATTGTCAGTAAAGCAAGTTATGTTAGTAATGAATGAATAATCAACTATACAACAATATGAATATTTTATTTCACAGTAAAAAAAAAATAATAAACAATTATTATTCTGTACAACCAATTCAGCTAATCAGCCAAAATATAAAATGTATTTTCCGATCACATGTAAAAATATTTAGCATTATAATTCTTATTTTCTCTTACTCCTGGTAAGAGGAAGTATTGTAATCGTGTCAAATTTTCAATATCGAGTTTTTACAGGAAATATTCGTTTTGAGGTCCCCTGAGTCCAAAAAAGTGTTTTTTAGCAAATTGTCTGTGTGTATATATGTATGTGAACAGCATAGCACAAAACGAAAAATCGCAGTAAGTTGAAACTTGATATTTCGTTAGGTATCACCATGGAATGTCACTACGTTATCTGTTAAAATTCCTCCACCGGACGTACACTTTACTAGTTTTTTTTTTACTTTTTTGCGATTTTCTCAAAAATGGCTCCGACGATTTTCTTCAAACCTGTTATATCAACTCATACAAAACGATCTACAACTTTTATTTGAAACATTTCTCCAGGGAAAAATTCATTTAAGGGAACTTTTGGGTGAGGGGTGAGGTTAGGTTTTCCTCTAAAGTGCTAGTTCAGTTTATTAAACAATTCTGTCATATATATTTTTTTTTTAATTTAAGGCGCGTCAACATGGGCGTCCGGAGCCTTCTCAGTGCACTGCCGTTATCTCGTTACGGAGAGCACTGTCAATCACTGCAAAGTAAGCTGTAGAGGCTCCTAGGAAGAAAAAAATATCTAAGGGCAGCACAGCTGGGCTCCTCCGCGAGGGAGTCCAACGCGTAACCACTGAGCTAATTCCTTCCCTAGAATTATAATTAAAACAACCCCTAATTCTGTGACACTAACAACCCTTATATTACAGTGTACATGTTAATTACCTGTTTATTAGTAATTATTATAAATAATTTTTTATTTTATTTTGTTTGTCCAGTTAGTAAGTGGCAATGGTTTGGCGTGCGTCACTTTCAAACGGCGATGCTGTTCCTTTGCGTTACTGTCAACTATATAATGCGAATCAATTTGGGCGTTGCCATAGTGCTGCTTACCGATAAAAACAATACTGACCATAGTACTGTAAGTTTACATATGTATAATCTAATGTCAACATTAATACGAAATCAAATCAGTAATTTGAATTAATTTTTTTTTTTTTTTTAATTTATTACAAATATCCAGGTATTAGAGCTGACCATAACTGAACAATCAACAGCCTACAGCGCTTTCTTCTGGGGTTATATGTTTACAAATTTAATGTCAACATTTTTTATAACGAAAATTAATAACAAGTTATTACTGTTGTTAAGTGTTGCCACATCAGCATGTGCTACCGGTTTTCTACCATTATTTGTACGTTGGGGCGGTTTTCCATTGCTGATCACTCTAAGAATACTAATTGGATTGTTGCAGGTAAATTTTGGTAAAAAATGTTTAATAATTCATTTTTATGTATTTACCAAGGGTATGGAAATTAGAGTTGAGCTATAGTGAATTAGTCGACATAAGTTAATCTGAAGATGAGTACATCCAAATTATTAGCATCATTCTTTATTTATTATTATTTGTCTTTGGGGAGGGACCAAACCCTAGGCTATCCAAAGCCTCATTGGGCCCATAAAGCTACCCCAAGAAAAACAACAAAAAATAACCTTAAGCGGAAATAGCCTAAGCCCTTCCACAGACATCCTATTCCGACCAAAGGTCCTGAACCTAATTTCTTCACTACCCAAGCAATCAGTCATAAGATGGATGGATGTTTCCTGCTGTGTCTCACAGACTCTATAAATGGATCCGGCATGAGCCCCATTATGTAGAGATGTCTCCTTAAACCACAATGTCCAGTAAGAGATCCAACCAGATGCCTGAGAGAGCTCCGTGAAAAACACAGCAACATCTCACTAATGGCCTTTTCCGGACCCCGATGAGCATTTTGGACTGCCGAAAACCAAACTGAGTCATCCATAAGGATGAATGCTATGAAGCTGTCCATGTCTGGAAGCCTGACAGACATGTGCCAGAAGACACGCCAACAGCAGGCTCGGGACCAATGAAAAGAGCAGAGGCGCCTAATTTGGCAAACCTATCCACCTCCTCATTCCCAAAAATTCACATGTGACCTGGCACCCCAGGCTAGAAGCACATCCTTCAGAGAAGAAAGCTCTTCCAGTGTTTTAGAACATTCTAACACCAACCTGGAAGTGAAGATACATGGACTCAGCACCTTCAGCGCAGCCTGGCTGTCCGAGCAGATACAAAAACCTTTTAAATTAGTGTTACGTACCCTGTCATCCAAGACAGAACAAAGAATAGCATAAATCTCAGTCTGGAAGACTGTGGTCCATTCACCGAGCGATACTGACAAATGATCTCCGATCTCAAAATAGATCGCAGCTGCGCAGACCTACCATCCATTCTGGAACCGTCCATGTAACACCGGAAGTAATTATCAGGTATAACGCCAGACAGACCCCAATCTTGACCAATCTTCCCTAGATGGTTACCTGACACTGTAAGAATGCTCGAAAACAAAAGTTTTCAACATTCTATCAGAAGGAAAACCTGGTAACAGGAACCTTCAAAAGCATCTCGCAATGAATGGTAGAGTGTCTATATCGTTTACCCTGCCAAAAAAACCGGCCTGTTTAATTCTATAACAGGCTTTCATTGCCATAGTTTTCACCTCTACAAAAAGCGGTGGAATTCCTAATAAAGTCTCCATTACAGCTGGCCGTATCGCACCGGTCATCGCCAGACAAGCCTATTCTTATGATCCATTAGAAAATAGAAAAACAATACTGAAATTGCCTGGTTTTTGCTCAATTAATGTTAAAGTGACATAATTTTCTAGTAATTAAGTCGATAATCTCGTAGCAAGGCCTCTTTTTCTTAAGTGTATGATAAACTTCCTCTTAGGAAGGAAAAAAATAGAATACATATTCGTAATTAGGACATTTTTTTTTTGGCCATTATTCACGAAACATGAATATCTTTAGGGAGTGCTAATGCCGGGTGTAATGGGTCAAATGTCCAGATGGGTACCGCCGGCAGAGAGAGGCAGATGTGGTGCTCTAGTTCTTGGTGGTAAGTTGAATAAATTTTATACAAAAGTAGGAATAATTACTTTTTTGTAATTTTGTATACACAAAAAAAAACCATATGCTTTTAGGGTTGCATGTTGGAACAATAATCTCCTTTACAAGTTCTGGAATAATTGGCAGCAAGTGGGGCTGGGAATGTATATTTTATGTCCATGGAATTGTGTCATTAGCGTGGTGTGTTTTATGGCTATTTTATGGAGCTGAAAGTCCATTAACATGTCGCTATATTTCTGAAAAAGAAAAAGAGTATATTGAACAAGCATTAGTACATTCCTCGCAAATCAAGGTAAGTTCAATTTTATTGATTATGCCTTTTATTTTTTTTTTAAATTATTTATTACTAAAAGAGATATATCTATAATCATCATTTTTGTGCACTGTAGAACAGTGGTTCTCAACCTTAAATGCCTAGTATGTAAGACAAACGACAATTATAATGAGTTTCGTGCTAACCATTTATAAAGCTCAATTAAAAGGAACACTCCATTTTTAGTTTGCTGAGTATATCGCATTAGCGCCTAAAATAATATTAGTGAAACCTAACATTCTAGTGCATTCTCGAACACATGTTTGTCTTTTTATTGTTGGCTACGTATTTTCATTAAATTATTTGTATTTCTCTATATTACGTTCATTGTAGACTTAAATCATATAAGAAAGCTTGGGCCGAAACGTTGCAATAATCAAATAATCAAAATATCTTGGAGTATCTTGTAGGTTAGTTTTACATACATTCAAATAATTTTCTTACCTCAAATGCAATCATTAAAGGGTTCCTTCTGTATCTTTATTAGGAAATTAGTTGAATGATCTATTGAATTAAAATTTAAATACATTAAATTTATGGATTAATGATATAGTACAACATAGACATACAAATAGAAGTTGGAGAAAATAAGACAAGCAGAATTATATCGTTTCGTTTTATACTTCACATATACGAGGACACAGTTCTATTTTTCCTTAAGTCATCAAGAATTCCGCTCTATATTTTTTTTTTTCCTCCCAAGACAATATCTTATTTTTTTGAGGAAATAAGGAAACTAATTCTAGACTATGATTTATATATATATATATATATAGTTATTTGCCATCATGAGGTGGAAACACAATTTCTATGAAATAAATGAAGCTTGAAAGATAAATCTAAGGCAAAGATAATCCGCTTTAATGATAATTGAGCTTAGAGATAATGCCCCATCCATTGTTGCATTTAAGTTAATACTATTATCCAAGTGGAATTTGTTACCAATTAGTATCAAATGTGAAACCAATTTTGTCCTACTTAAAAGTATTTTTATTAAACCTAATAATAAAATTTTAAACAAGAACTAATGAAATAAAAAATACTTATTATTACAAAGAAATAATTTCAATAAAATACTTATCCTTTATTATAAAAATGATTTTTTTTAAGTAGAAGACAATTTATAGAATAATAATTCCTAAGCACCAAATATGTGCTTAGTAATCATATTTCTACATAAATAAAGAGATTAAAGATAAATTTATTAAAATTAAATTATAGATTATTAAGCTCAAATTTGATTAACTATCTTAATTAATAATAACAATAATTTGAGATGTTTATTCTAAATTTTCCTTTCAGAGAACTCGAATTCCATGGAAACAGATGTTAACAAATCATGCATGCTATGCCATATTATTCATGTCATTGTCAAATTCATGGGGTTATTGGACGTTAACCACACAAATTCCTACATATCTGGCAAATATATTCCATTATGATGCATCTAATGTAAGTATCAAGATTAGATAATTATTTACTATTAATATGCAGAGCGTTTTTTTTTTTTAATTAAATTTTTAAAATGTCTATTAAAATAGCGTTTTTTTTTTTTACTCTCTCTTATCCCTAGTAAGGGGAAGTATTGTAATTGTGTCAAATTTTCAATATCGAGTTTTCACCGAAAATATCTGTTTTGAGGTCCCCTGAGTCCAAAAAAGTGATTTTTAGCAAATGGTTTGTGTGTGTGGGTGTGTGTGTGTCTGCATGTGAACAGCAAAGCTCAAAAACTAAAAATCGTAGACAGTTCAAACTTGATACTCCGTTTAGGTATCACCATGGGATCCGACAGGGGATCATCTGTCAAAATTCCTCAATCGGAAGTACCGCTTTACTAGTTGGTTTTTTTAAGTTTTTGCAATTTTCTCAAAAGTCGTTCCAACGATTTTCTTCAAACTTGTTATATCAACTAGACATACTAACAGTTACAACTTTTATTTGAAATATTTCTCTGGGAAAATTCATTTCAAGGGCACTTTGGGGGAGGGGTGGGGTTAGGTTTTCATCTAAAGTGCTATTTCAGTTTATTAGACAATTCTGCCATCTAAATAATGTTAATTAGAATTAAATATGTTGTTGAAATTCCGAGTTTGAAAAAAATCGGATAACCGGAAGTGCGTTTACTTTAACCACTTTACTAAATGATTTTTCACTTTTTCGCGATTTTCTCGAAAAAGGCTCCGATTTTTTTGAAACTTCGTATATAAAACTAACATCAAAGATCTATCAACTTTTTCTGAAACATTTCTCTGGGAAAATTCATTTAAGGGCACTTTTGGGGAGGGGTGGGGTTACAGCTTCCTCTAAAGTGGTATCATAGTTGATTATACAATTCTATCATACAATCAAAATTAATTAGAAATAAACAGATGGCATAAATTCCAACTTTTAAGAAAATTAGTAAGCCGGAAGTGCGCTATTGCTCAACAGTTTTTTTCAGTTTTCCACGAATTTCGTATCATTTGGTACACAAACTATAACATTTGTCAATTATAATTTTGAGAACAGGAATAAGAGAAAGTTGTGTGAGTGTTTCACACCAGATTTTTTTTTTTGATGGGATGGCGCTCATAAGAAGTATTACTTCCTCTTGCCTTTATCACAGCTTTTAGGCGTCTTGGCATGCTCTGAATCAAGGGGGAAATTTCTTTTTGTGAGATTTGAGCCCACACACATTGAAGTGCCCTTTCTAGCTCCTGAAGCGTCTGAGGAAGGATTCTCCTATCTCTTATTCATCTTCCAAGCATTTCCTACAGATGCTCTAAGGGATCTAAGTGAGAGGCCAGTTTAGGAACCATAATTCTTTATGGTTATTAAGAAAGCCCTGCACTATGTGGGCTGCTCGTTGAGAGGTTATCGTGCATTAGCACAAACTCCTCACCTATCTCCAGCCTGATGGGACCACATGTACTTTCAGTATATCCACCAAATAGCGCAGTCATGGAACCTCCTCGAACAATCACTAACTTCATACGTCTTTGTAAATTGGTACCTGTCCAAACCATCAGAGAGCCTACTTGGAAAGGCCTAGTGAGAACAAAATTGCATTGAGCAAATCTCTCACCTCTTCTCTTCCACACTCGTTCCACAGCCTTCTGGAGAACTTAAGGCAAATCGGGACACGCCAGTAATCAATACACTTGCCGACTGCTCGATAGACCAATCGATGTATTGCTCTGGAAATTCAAGGTAAGAAATTCGATGCTCCCTGGTTTGTTCAGGCCCTCTTGCGGGTCGAAAAGCCATCAAACCATGCTCATTCAATCTCCGTCGAGCTGTTTTCTCAGAAATTTGAACACCTCGAACTTCTTGGAGGCGATGAACTACTTCAGTAGCTGTCAGCTGATGATTTCTTAAAAGTCAGTGTCAAAAAATGTCGTCCCGCAGTCAGTGGCCCGTAGATGCCCTGAGCTTGGCCTTCTTCAGTATGAGCCTGTTTCTCTGTAACGCTGCACTGCATCTCGCAGAGTTTTGTAGGGAACAGCAATAGAGTGGCTGCATATCTGATGGAGCGGCATCAATAAGTGCTCTCGGCAGTAAGGGGCATTTTGAAATTCGAATTTTTAATTTTAATTTTCTTAGTAAAGGGATAAGCTAAAGCGAAATTAAAGCAAATAAAAATCAGTTCGAACTGAATAAAAATAAACAAATTGATAATAAATGAACACAAACTAGTAAACATTTTTGATTTTTTTTTTTTTTTAATACCACAAGTATAATGTACAAAGTCCAATTTACTCTAAAAATCTTGACTGGTTAATTGCCAAAACAAAATAACTGGTGAAAACAGACCAAACAATATTATATTATTTATTAAATGTAATTTTTAAGTGGTCGGAATTTTTTTGCCAATGAGTGTGTAATAATACTACATTCCATTTAATCTATCTGTATATTATCAGTCATGTGGAATAGCCTTACACTGAACTCAGACAGTAAATATCTATGAAGTATTAGCTTCTTATAATAATAATAATAATACAACCATTAATTACCAATTTTATTGATCTGATTTAAATATTCAATTAAAAACAACAATAGTTTTTTTAGGGAAGGGATTAGCTAAGTGGTAAGCATACTGGACTAGCAATGCGGAGGTCCCGGGTTCGAGTGCAGCGGTGCTGACCTTAGATTTACTCTTTCTAGCAGCCTCTATAGCTCACTGTCCGGTAATGGGACAATATTGTTTGTAACAAGTGAGCATGTCCTAAGGCCGAGAGGGTACTGAAAAGCTCCGGGCGCCAATAATCATAAATGGAGACGAGCTTTCAATTAAAAAATAAATAAATAAAGTTTGTAACATTGTATATTTCAGAACATTCCTATTACAGCTTATCTTAAAACTACGAATACATACGTATATACGGGAAATACATGCAATGGTACGAAAGAAATGTTTTTAAGAATGATCATGTGTATGTTTACGATGTCTGGTTGCAATAGCGCAGTTCAAAAATGAAAAATTGCAAGAAGCTTAAACTTGATACTAAGTTTAAGTATCAGCAAGGCATACTTCAAGATTCAGCCGTAAGTGTATTTTTACTGATTTTTTTTCTCAAAAGACTGCAAAGATTTTCGTTAAACCAGATATTTCAAGTATATGATCCTACCATTTTCTTCTTTTTCATCATTTCCCAAAAATTTTGGGTAGCTATGGAAATATGTTCCCCTTAGTTACCACTTCAACATAATGTACAATATATATCTACATTAACTACGTAGTACTATAGTATATAATGCTGTGGAGACAGTTAGTATAATAATTTACGATGCTCTCACATTATTTAACCTCTCACCGACAGCATACTTTCTACAGTCAGGCAATCGCATCACTAACTATATTTCAATGTTTTTGAATAGAAATTTATTTTCCACGTTAATTACTAGATATTGCAAAATGTCAACCAACTTCCATCTGCTAGTAACTAAAATTTGCAAGCTGTATCACAAACAAAACTATGAAGTTAATAATATATTCACACTTTAGAAATCACTCAACTCTTAAAATGCTTGTTATTAATGCGTGAAGGAGGGTTAGTTACCGTATTCGGAACTGACTAATCAGTGCAGACCCAGGGTATCTAAGATTAAGTAACAATATCTAGCAAAAATTCCAAAGATTGAAAACAATTAGCCAATTCAAATTGTAAGAATAGCCTATATTTCATCATTTATCTTTTGGTTAATCATATTAAAGAATTGCATTGATTCAACAAGCAAGTAAACTTCGTCAATTAATACTTAAATACAAGATCGCAATTAATCTTATTAATTAATTAATTTCTATAATATCAACATCAATTCAGACAGGACATTTAAATCTAGTTCGAGGACTGAACCTCTTTAGAAATCTCTAAAGCTTGTTTTTCCATTTTTGTTCAAATATATTTTGCGGGTCAATTGCACCGTTATTAATCCTTCAAAGGATTTCAATATTTAAAACGGATCTGTAACTGTTCACACTTTCATTTTAAAAATCTCAAACTCGCGGGTGTGATTGTTTATGCTAGAGTAAAATACTTCTAATTCGAGGCCTTGTATGGGTTTCCACATTTGCAGAATTGGACAAAATTTCTG
This sequence comes from Triatoma infestans, assembly GCA_011037195.1. Lineage (NCBI taxonomy): Eukaryota > Metazoa > Arthropoda > Insecta > Hemiptera > Reduviidae > Triatoma > Triatoma infestans. The sequence continues at coordinate 207,445 of JAAEAF010000510.1, forward strand.
GTCAAGTTACTAAAGAAGTCCACGGACGTGGATTGCTTTAAAGGCTTATAATATACAGTACATAAAATTCATATATTAGTAAGAAATTCCGGCGGTTCCGGAGAGAGAGAATTCTTATTTCAACTAAGGCACACTTGGGGCACTGTGGTAAGTCAAAATATTGCTTCGCTTAGCGCTCGAATTTCCAAAGAAGCTGTCGGACCATTATTATATTCATCTATCTTTTCCTTTAAAGGTTTTCTTTTTGAGGAAATAAAAAACGAATTTTTGGTAAAAAGGTTAAAATCTGATACGAACACAATATTTTATTAGAAAAGGTAAAAACGTTCTATTCCGTATCTCTTCAGAAAGAGAATATATGGTAGTTTCATATTTTTGGTTTTGATGAAAAAGAATTCTACTAGCTGTGCTGGAATTGGCGTTATCAACACACATTCAGGTTCTTTTCCTTAATTACTGGCTAATTCGTTCTCATATGTGAAAAATTGCCTATACAGCTAATTAGGCCATTCAGATTTGAAAAAATTTTCCATGTTTATTTTCCACAATTGAAATCAATTTTAAGATCATTTTTGTATTCACAAGAAATATAACTTTTTTATATTTTTTTCAGAATAATTATGTAATTTTTAAATTTCAACATATTTTTTTACAGAATGGATTAATATCTGCAATGCCCTACGCATGCTTGTGGATACTCTCGTTCCCAGCTTCTTATGTAGTTGACACATTGATTAGAAAGAAAATTACATCGATTACATTTTCCAGGAAAATGTGCAGTACTATAGGTAAGTTCATTTAATGTTTTAAAGTAGCTAGAATATTTTATATAAGCTCTTATCACTTTAGACATGTATATAGTAGTTAGTATTCACTCACCGGCAAAAAAATTACAATTAATAAATAATATAATATTGTTTGGTCTGGTTTCATCAGTTATTTTGTTTTGGCAATTAATAGTTAACATTTTTAGAATAAATTGGACTTTGTACATTACACTTGTAGTATTACAAAAATTAAATAAATCAAAAATGTTTACTAGTTTGTGTTCATTTATTAACGATTTGTTTATTTTTATTCAGTTTGATTTGATTTTTATTTGCTTTAACTTCGCTTTAGCTTGTGCCTTGACTAAGAAAATGAAATAATTAAAAATTCGAATTTCAAAATGCCCTATAGTGCCCAGGATGTAGCATTTATCACTTAGTACCTGCTGTAGCACTTATTGTTGTCGGCCGCTCCATCAAAAATGCAGCTATTGCTATTGGTGTTCCCTAACAAACTCTGCGAGATGCAGTGCAAGTTACAGAGAAAAAAGGATCGTACTAAAGAAGGCTAGTCTCAGGGCGTCCAAGGTCCACTGAACTGCGGGACGACCATTTTTTGACACTGACAGTTTTACAAAATCGTCATCTTAGAGCTGTTAAAGTAGTTCATCGTCTCCAAGAAGTTCGAGGTGTTAAAATTTCTGAGAGAACAGTTCGACGGAGATTGAATGAGCATGGTTTGGTGGCTTTTCGCCCTGCAAGAGGGCCAGAATAAACCAGGGAGCACCGAGTTTTTCGCCTTCAGTTTTCTCGGCAATACATCAATTGGTCTTTCCAGCAGTGGGCAAGTCTATTGTTTGCTGACGTATCCATCCCTATTTGCTTTAGGGGCTCCAGACGGCCGTGTATGAGTGTGGAAGAGTAGAGGTGAGAGTTTTGCTCAATGCAATTTTGTTCTCACTAGGCCTTTCCAACGAGGCTCTCTGATGGTTTGGGCAGGTATCAGTTTACAAAGGCGTTCGCAGTTAGTGATCGTTCGTGGGCGGTCCATGACTTCTGCTCGGTATTTGGCGGATATACGCAAGAACATATTATGGTCCTTATCATGCCGGGGTTTGTGCTAATGCAGGATAAAGCTTGTCCACAAACAGCCCACACAGTGCTGGCCTTTCTGTTGACTTCCTATACTGGCCGCCCGTTCCCCGGACTCCGTTCCCATAGAGCATCTGTGTGACATGCCTCGAAGACTGATAAGAGATCGGAGAGTCCTTTTTGGAACGCTTCACGAGCTATAAAGGGCACTTGTGCAAGACGAATAGGCACCAATGTCACAAAACGAAATTTCCCGCTTGATTCAGAGCATGCCGTGACGCCTAGAAGCTGTGATAATGGCAATACTAAATTAGCACTATCCTATTAAAAAATAATGTAAAAATTAATAAAATAAACAGGTAAATAAAAATTTTTCAGATTCACTTTTTTTTTTTAATTAATTATATTTTAAAATAATAATTAATAATAATAAGAATTCTATTTATTTGTTTTATTTTGAAAATTAGTTAACCTATAAACGTTATGAACGGTAAAAATTATGTGAAAATCGAAAACTATATTTAGAAATAGTAAATTTTTCAAGTGGCCGGAATTTTTTGCATCTGCATCTGAAAGATAATTGTAAAAGAATATCCGATATACCGATTTTCTTCAAACTCAGAATTTTGGCAACACATTAGATTCATATTGATATTATATAGACGACAGAGACTCACATAATTATCTACTGAAATAACACTTAAGCCTAACGTCCCATCACTCCAGACCACCCCCTTAAATGAATTTTTTTGGGAGAAAATGTTTCAAATAAAAGCTTTAAATCTTTTTATGCTTAGTTGATATACCAGGTTTAAAGAAAATTGTTTGAACCATTTTTGTGTAAATTGCAAATCAAAAAAAGAAGAAAATCTGTGTGAAACACTCATACACTTTCACATACAGCGAAATGGCAGATTTTCTTCACACTTATAATTCTTATTCTTAAAACAAACTGAAAAACCTATTCAGTAAATTCTGTCCTGTTAATTATGTGTTGGTTTAGTCTTTGATTTTCCGTTTTATGTCCGATATTAAAAGGAGTGGCTCCATTCTGATAACTGTTTTGTTCAAAAAAATGATGTATTCATGTTTTAATCTGTGACTTTCTGTTTATAAGAGGATAATAATTGTTGTGTGTAGGCTGTTGTTAATTTCTTGTTGATATGGCATTTCCACGTTAGTAAAAAAAAAAAAATGTATGTTTTTTATTCTTAATGAACACTTTTAATATGGTAATCCTCTGGAATTCATCAAGAGATATGCCAGTCGAAATGCCCAGGCTTTTTAATTGGTTCAAAATAAACAAGATTAAAAATATTACAGATAGATATTTCATTATTAAATCTTGGTATATGGAATCATATAAAAAATGAAAATATAAAAAAACAGAGGTAGAAAATATAGCGAGTTTTTTTTTTAAGATAATAAAATAAATTAATCCCGTTCTATAAATAAAAACGAAAGATATTAAAATAAGTTCAATGATCTTTTTCAGTTCACTTAGTTTAATAAAAAATTCATTACATCTGTGTCCTTCTTCATGATCGACTGTGCGATTATTAACAGGTGTATCAGACAGCATTTAAACTTAGAAGCACGCTTCCCACCTACAACAAAAAATTATGTGTACATAGATATTTTAATATAAGAGCGATTATTATCTAACGTATAAATATATTCAAGGCAAACATAATGGAAATATTTATTTTATAGGAAGATGGATGGGATTTATTTATTTATTTTTTTTAATCTTATCGCGCCTTACACGCTTCCTCTTCATAAATAGTAAATAAATAAAAATATCATATGATTGCCTTGAAATAATTTACCACTATTTTTATAAATGCTTCTTAAATTCCAACGATTTAGTAAAATGATTAACATCCTGTCAATTTATATATACACTCGTATTTAGAGAGTTTTAGGTACTGCTCGTTGTGATGTGCCTTGATTAGAATATCTATTGATCTTTAAAGATCTTTAAAAATATTTTTCTACACAATGTATTTTTGTTTTTAATTTTATTTTATCCCTCCTAATCCTATTACTCCCTCTGAAGTTACTAAAATTATCACCAACCTTCCCAAAAAGAAAAGTCCGGGCTACGACTTTATAACTTCCCGCATCATTCAACAACTGCCACGTAAGGCTATAGTATTTCTGACAGCTATCTATAATGCAGTTCTCCGAACAACTCACTTCCCGACACCATGGAAATTCTCCATAATACGTATGGTCCGCAAACCTAACAAGCTAGCTCACCTTCCTGCCTCTTACCGTCCCATCAGTCTCCTTCCCATCGTAGGCAAAATATTAGAAAAAATACTCCTCCATCGTCTCCTATCTAACCTAGAGCCTCTTCAATTTATCCCCCACCACCAATTTGGGTTTCGGAGTGGTCATTCTACTATCCAGCAGGCGCGTCGTGTTGTAGATGCTATCGCCAATTCCCTTGAGCAGAAACAGTATTGTGCTAGCGTCATTTTTGGACATTTCCAAAGCATTTGATGCGTCTGGCACGAAGGTCTCTCACAGAAACTCAAGAAAATTCTACCAAGAACCTATTACCTTATCTTAAAATCCTACCTGTCCAACTGTTCCTATCAAGTCACCCAAGGATCCTCCACTTCCCTAAATTATCCCTTCCTAGCCGGTGTGCGTCAAGACAGCATCCTGGCACCTAACCTTTATACTTTATATACTGCTGATATCCCCGGGCATCTTAATACAACCATTTATACTTATGCCGACGACACCGCAAGCCTTTCCTTTCATAATGATCCCGTAATCGCTCAACGTTCCCTTCAAGCCCATCTCCAATCACTCGAGTCCTGGTTAACAAAATCCAGAATAAAAATCAACCCTCACAAATCCCATTATATTGTGTTCACCCTAAACAAAAAAGTTCTTCCTCCTGTTTTCCTATTCAGCACTCCTATCCCTCCGGCAGACCACGTTCGTTATCTTGGTATGTTCCTAGACAAGCGACTAACCTGGAACCCACACACCAGACTTAAACAGACTTCCCTCAACAACCGCTTCAGACTACTTGCTAGACTCCTTGACAAGCGCTCCAGCTCATTCTACAGAATAAAAGACGACTCTATACTTCACTACTCGCACCCATCTGGATGTGCGGACTAGAACTCTACGCACAAAACGTACTAACCTCAACAGAATACAAACCCTACAGTCCAAAATACTCCGTCGCATAGTCGATGCTCCTTATTATGTTTCCAACCATACAATCCACACAGATCTGAAGATTCCTTTTGTCCACGATATAGCAAAGCTCCGGTACAAGAAATTCCACAGCAGACTCCCCCTTCATCCCAATCCTCTCGCCCAAACCCTCCCTCCACCACACTTCCAGGCAATCCTACAAGGCGATTGAAACGTCGTTGACCCCGCGACCTCTGGGTGACTAATGGTAGTTGTCACTGGATAACTACCATTCATGACCGTCACGTCATTGTTCATACTTTTCATTAGCCTATTTACTTGTTACATATTTATTTATGTAGTTGTAAATATTCAATAAACCAGTTAACAACAATTTTATTTTAAAAGTATTATTTCGTTAAATCAGGTTTGACCCTCTTTTTTTTTAATTGTTTTATTGAATATTTACACTACATAAATAAATCTGCAACAAGTAAATAGGCTGAGAGGAGATATAAACAATGACGTGACGGTCAATGAATGATAGTTATCCAGCGTTAACTACCATTACTCACTCAGAAGGTAGCGGAGCCAATGACGTTTCAATCGCCTTGCAAGATTGCCTGGAAATGTGGTGGAGTTTGGGTGACGAGAGGATTGGGATGAAGAGGGAGTCTGCTGTGGAATTTCTTGTACCGGAACTTTGTTATATAGTGGACAAAAGAAATCTTCAGATCTATGTGAATTGTATGGTTGGAAACGTAATAAGGAGCATCGACTATGCGTCGGAGTATTGGGTTTGTATTCTGTTGAGGTTGGTACGTTTTGTAGTTCCGTAGAGTTCTAGTCCGTACATCCAGATAGATGCGAGTAGTGAAGTATAGAGTCATCTTTTATTCTATAGAGTGAGTTTGGAGCGCTTGTTAAGGAGTCTAGCAATTAGTTTGAAACGGTTGTTGAGGGAAATTCGTTTAAGTCTGGTGTATGGGTTCCAGGTTAGTCTAGGTACATACCATGACAACGAACATGGTCTGCCGGTGGGATAGGGGCACTGAATAGGTAAACGGGAGGAAAAACTTTTTTGTTTAAGGTGAACACAATATAATGGGATTTGTTGGGGTTGAGTTTTATTCTGGATTTTGTTAACCAGGATTCAAGTGATTGGAGATGGGCTTGAAGGGAACGTTATTAAGGGATCATTATTTGGGGAAAGGATTGCGGTATCGTCGGCATAAGTATAAATGGTTGTGTTAGGATGTTCGGGGATATCAGCAGGATGCTGCCTTGGGGCACACCGGCTAGGATAGGATAAGTTAGGGGAGTGGAAGATCTTTGACTTTCTCTTACTTAATTTTCTTTAAACTTCAAATTTGTATCATTTGAGGGTGGACAAGTAACTAACTAACTATCCAACCAAGTAATGCTTGCAGTCCAGAAGAGAACGTCAATAACATTGAAACTAACATTTGAAATTGATTGCCACAAATTTTGCAGAACTACCAAAAATTATTTTTTTCACAAAAATTATTTAAAAAAATGGAGTTCACATTCCAAGTTTAAAGAAAATATTCTTAAAGTCGTAAACCGATTTTTCTTTAAATTTGAAATTCTACGAATGATATTGATATTTTAAAGATGGTACAACGACACACTGTACTGAAGTGATAATTTACAGGAAACCATAACGCTACTATTCCCCCTGAATCATCCAAAAACAATTTATCCCTGAAACATATTTTAAATAAAAGCGGATTCGGTGGGAGTGATTTTCAAGAAAAACTTCTTGCTTTAAAAATAATAATAATAATTCAATTTCTATACAAATTCTCGTATGCTGTAACTTGAAAACAGCTAATTTGCGGACATATGTTTATATCAATTTTTTTATTCATTTTGATGAGTAGAATGTACCCCTGAAATAGTGACCCACATTTGATTTACACCCTGTATATACATAGATACAAAATACAATTCCTCCTAGTTTCCTATCGTCCCAATCACTCTCCCGCAGTCCTTTTCCAACCATTTCCTCTCTTAGTTTCTGTGTGCCCTTTCTCCTCGGTCTTTCTCTTTATTCGTTCCTGGGAAGTGAACATAAAATCTTCTTTTTTTTTTTTTGACCATCTATCACTATCCATTCTCATGAGGTGACAAACCACTGACATCTTCGGATATCAATTTCCTGAAAGATGTTTTCTTTCTTGCCCATCTGGTTTCGTTTTCCACTCTTTGAAACCGGGAGAATCTACTACTTCTCCTCCAAAAATCCATCTCTATGTATATACCAACTTTTTTGTTAGTTGTGGTTTTTTTTTTGTCCGAACTTCACACAACAATAGAGAGAAATATTGAAGACAAAAGAATGGTAGATACTCTTCTTAGTTTGGAGTCCCACTTCATTGCTCCACAGAAAGAAATTAAACATTCCAATATCTTTTTTCTTTGGAATTTAAACGATATGCTATAGAGAAATCCCATTCTCCGAATTCTAATTCAAAGCATTCACGACCTACTCTGTCAGCTGAATAAGTTTATATGAGTTTCCGCATCATGTATGACATTTCTTCCTCATCTGTTGCGATCACTACTTGGTCGACCATGAATTGTAGCGTATTATAAAACTTGTAATTTCAGATTGATTCCCATACTCAGAATTTTTTCTTCAGCTCTTTCAATGCAAATTTTACATTAAAAAACTGTTGGGCGAGAACAATCCTGCTTGAGAATCCAGGGACAATCCTGCCTTTGAGCACAGGGAAACTGGGATAACATAACTTCCTAATTTTATTACAGGTCTGGGCATTTCTGTAGCAACTCCTTATGACGAGTATTAGATTTTTCTCTTATATATGCTTGTTCTAAAGCTTCCCTCATAATGGCACTGTTATATATCTTTTACAGGTCTATGAAAACTATGTGGTGTTCAATGTAGCATGAGGTAGCTTTGAGCTATGTGGCAGCTTTTTCTATTACTTGATGGAGACAAAAGATATGGACTATCCATGGCATACCGGCTCTAAATCCAGTTCTTTCTTCGGCATTCCATACTCCTTTTCCAATCTACCTTTCAGAATTTAGCCGTAAAATATATGCATGCTAATACATAAAAATATATACGTGCGTAAAATATGTACGTCCATGACGCCCACATTTCTTGCGGTCACCAATTTTTTCTTTAATATGAGTAATATATATATCTCATAACTACTTAGTGCTTCCATACAATCAGTAAAAATAGTTTGTAATTTATCTGGCATATTTCTGATTTTAATTCTCTAGGAAGATTTACCGGACCAGGTGATCGATTGTTCTTCATTCCGTTGAGCGCTAATTCTTCTTCTTTAACAGATGTTGGAGGTTCTAACATTCTGATCTTCCTACTTTAAGAATGCCTGCCTATGTTCTTTCAATAAACCGGTGAAATAGGTTACTCATATTCCTGACCCTCAATACACATTATTCCATCTGATCTCTGTTTCTCCTTTATTAAAATTCCAAACACATTCCACGCTTCTCTTTGCTGATGTCCATGTGTACGTATCAATAAATTCACACTTTCTTCCCAGAACTTAGCGATTACTTCTTCCGTTTCTTTTTTAGTTTCCTATTTGCTTTCCTGCATTGCTCCAAGTCAGCAAAATCCATTGCTTGATTACCACTTTTGATTAACATATTTACATATATAAATTAAAAATAATTATATTTTGTTTTCTAATATGCATATTTTAATATTTTTCCAGCTCATTGGGGTGGCGGCACAGCTCTTGTAATCTTGGGCTATACGTCTGATGTAACAGTTGCAATCAGTATGTACACATTGGCCGTTGTATTGCTGTTATTCATGTTTATGGGCCACAATATAAATCATTTAGATATATGCCCAAATTTCGCTGGTACTCTAATGGGCATAACGAATGGTTTGGCTAATATTGCTTCAATGTTAGCCCCCCAGTTTATTGGATTTGTTATAACAGATTATGTAAGTATTCAAAAAGCTATGCGTCCTTATTTTTGCAACATTTTGAGGGTTGACTAATTTAAAACATAAAAATATAAATAATTTAAATAATTACCAAACTAAATGTGGATCTTCTCCAGAAGATATTCACGGAGTCTATGTTCCTTTAAATTAAAAGAGGTAAAGAATGTCTCATTTAAAGTTATAAAAATATATGATTTTTTTCCCCCCACCGTTGAACAAATTAAGAAATACAATTATTAACTAAAAACTTAAGATATTTGTAGTTGATCTGTATGTTTTTGTTTTTTTATGGATCAATGGACCAAAAGAGGTTCACTGGTGCTAGGGGAGACCACTCACCTATACCACCCCTTCAGGTTAAGATCTCAGCATCTGGAAGATGGAAGATTCTTCTCGACCGTTCTTATATGAAGGAAAAGGATTGTGAGATTCGGTCTTTTTAAGAAACTTAAATTCTTGCCAACGTTTCGACAAATATAAAAGGCAAAAAAAACTATCAAATAATCTTCAAAACATAACAAATTTAAAAACTTATGTCAATTGGAAAATAAAAAGTTGAGAACACCTCAACATCACAGAGAAGCATGTTCAAATATTCTCTGTGTGTTGAGGTGTTCTCAACTTTTTATTTTCCAAATTTATACATAAGTTTTTAAATTTGTTATGTTTTGAAGATTATTTGATAGTTTTTTTTTTATGCCTTGAAAAAGACAATATATTTGTCGAAACGTTGGCAAGAATTTAAGTTTTCTTATTTTTTAAAAAGACCGAATCTCACAATCCTTTTCCTTCACCTGGAAGATATTATATCTTCCTCCAACACCGGTAACTACAAGGCTACCGAATCTTCTCTTGATGAAAACATCGCAGTCCGTTAGGAAGTGTATTAGAGTCTTCTCCACAGAATCTACCGTGATCTAGGCCCATATCTTCAAGTGTCCTCTACATCTATTCCCCGTGAGGAAAACCCCATGCTTCAGTATCTGTTCTGGTTAGATAAGATCCAGATTGGTCTTAGCTTGTTTCAGTCCTGCGAGGGATTTCCAGAGCCATGCTCTTTTCATTTCTTCCTCATTTCTGACCATAGATGTTGACGCGCCTACATACAAAAACGAAGTTTCAGAAGATCTTGCCGTCTCAGTGGGTGGCGTCCTGTGTAACAATTCGAAAAACACTAATACAGCATCCCCAATTATTCTCATACAACAAACAAAGGAGGGCTAGCAATTAAATAAATTTAGAGTACAAACAAACAAATTGCATGTCCTAACTTTACATACTCTTAAAACATGCATATTATATATTCTATGTACAAACTCTGACACCACAAGTAAGCCATAATAAATCTTGTAGGTCTTAGTGAATTTGGCTTTCATAGACACATCTAACATCTCAGATTGAAATTTCATTCTTATTTTCTCATCCGTATTATAATAGTGAAAAATGTAATGTAGGAATGAAAAGCCAAGCATAATACAAACATGAACACCCAATACAATATAGAAATAAAAATGATAACGAACAGAGAAAAAAGTAACCAATATTACAAAACAAAAGACAGATTAGAAAACTGTTAATTAAATATCGTTTTCATCAATACGTAATGAATGATTTTGCAATATCGTTACAATTATATTTATTAATAGTGTTCGTTTAGGGAAACAATATGTATGTGTACACTATGAAAATATGTTATTATTAATTTCCAAACAAGTGAAAGAATCCATATCAATTTACATGGTGGTAATACCCAACTAATTGCAATTAATGTAGGCTATATTAAAAGGATGCTGCCAAATTGAATATCAGTCAATAATTAATTGCAATTTAAGTACTTCAACATATGAAGTGGCACATTCAAAATATTCCTTCATGGTTATGAATGAAAAATACATTTTCCCTCTGACTAAATTGATTTTTTGTAGATGATAGTGTAGTGCAGGAGGAAATTGAAGTTTGTTGTTTTTTTTAAATGCATCGTTTTAATTAATATTAGGATTGAAGTAACAATAAAAGATTATTTTACAAATTTAATTTTCATTCTAGTAGATTTTAAAACATGAGTAATACATATTCCACTTAAATTAGTTCATTTAAAAATGTCTGTAATAATTGACGAGGACTTGTCATAAATCATGGAAATGATAACATTTTAAGAATATTAGGAAAGTGAAAAAAGAGGCTGGATATGTGTGTGTGTGTGTGTGTATAGCAACGATTTAAGTTCGATTTGTAGCGCCCTCCAAAGATATTTCTAAAGCATATTATATTTAAATTTAAAACGATAAATACAAGTTAATCAAGACAAATAAAAAAAAGTAAAAATTTACCAAACTTGCGACAGATGTAAAGTATTAAGTAGTTATGCACAATACCTCGTAAAAGCAACAAGTAATGGACTTAGTAAGCTAGTATGCATATAGGGATTACCTCAGTGGTAGCGAGCTGGACTAGCAACGCGGAGGCCCCCGGTTCGAATCCAACATGCTGCCTTTAGATTTTCTCTTCCTAGGAGCCTCTACAGCTCACTGTCCGGTGATGGGCAGAGTTGTCTGTAGCTAGAGAACACTGGTTGGAGGCCGGCAGTGGACTGAGAAGGCTCCGGGAGGCATAATAGATCTTTCAGGTCGCTGTATATATCCCCTAATAATAGTATGCATATAATTACTGTCAGAGTCTTTAACATGTTTGTAATAATTATTTATCAAATTTAATTTGATGATTAAATAAAATAAAAAATACAGAAACATTGCCGAAGAACGTACACTTCAAACCTCTGTTATTAATAAAAAATTATTATGAAGGGTAGTTGCTGTATCAAAAATATCTTCATTAATCTTATCTAGAGTATATCAAGTGGAGGATAGGATATACATCAAGGAAATGATGTACATCAAGGAAAGAATAAGTGGTTCATAAGGAAAGGTATCAAGTGGTTCTAACGGATATTTTCTATTTAAAACAAAAAAAAAAAGAATTCTTGTAGAACGGATGGAAACTTTGTTAAAATCGTTAATGAGATCAAGTATATGGGCAGCTTCACTCTAGTTAATGTTAGAACAAATGTCACTCTAGCTTCGGAGCCATATGGATAAGGGCAGTTGTAAAAAGCTTACATGTGGCAATAAAAAGGCATATGAAATTCTTTTGAATCTCAAGATAATATAGGAAGAGTTATGCGGGCAAGAAAGGATTAATAATTAAGAGTATTCTCACTCTGGCCGGAGAAAAATTTATCCTTATTCAGTATATGAACGAAAAGTTTCTAGAAGTAGAAGATGGATTGGATTTCGGAGCAATTACTTCAAATAACATACGGGTGGTAGCAGAAATATGGTGTTGGCCAGGTTGGAAAGGACGCTTCAGTGATATGGTGATTAGGAAGATGTCTATGAAGCAAATAATACTCTAAAGATTTCTTGAACTGGCTTCGAGTTATGGATAAGATAAACAGATGACGAGGTTGCAGGAACATGGAAAGGAACAACAGAAGGATCGCTTTAATTAGAGAACCCAAAGCATCAAATGGAAAGTTTTAAGTGAAAGAAAATATATATACATTTTAAGTCATTAGAGCATGTACGTATTTTACTATTTCATTAACATTTGAAATTTTGAGATCATTTCGAAGAATTAGGGTAGAATTAGAAACATAAAATGATAAAAAATTTGGATTGGAATGGGAGAGACGATTATACTAACCAGAGACATCTGTGCGTGACATCGAGAGTCTTCGGTGACCTTCTTAAGTGATTGGAAAGAGAATACAATATAGTTTTGTAGGCATAAATATAATTTTATCATAAAATAAAAGTTACGTATTTTTCTCTTAAACTCCACAATATTCCTGCTAGACAATATCAGTCAAAAGCTTTTTTGAATTTTTTTTGTTTTAATTATTCAGTCGATTTTATTTAGATTATTAGTTGGAATAATTTTTTATTATTCTATATTTCCAGACAAATATCGAACAATGGAGAATAATATTTTATGTATCAGCGGCTGTTTTCTTCACAGGCAATTTATTATTTTTAATATTGGGTTCAGGTGTACTTCAACCGTTCAACAGTTATGGAGGTAAGAATATGTGTTTTTGAATATTCCATCACCCATGGCAGTGATTTTTCGACAAGATTCATTGTTTATTAAATTTGAAATTTATTAATTTTAATATATGTTTCAGATGATGAAGAACAGAAAGAATCCAAAAATGAACAAGTTACTTAATTTGTTTATATTCATGTTTTAATTGTACAATTTTATTTTTTTAGATTATTTTATTTATTGATTATTTATTTGTATTTGTATTTACTTAATTTTATTTAATTTACCTACTTGTAGAAAAATTTTTTTTTTTTTTAATTCCTTCTAAGCCATTTATTTGTGAGCCAAGACGGCACACAAAATAGTTTTTGCACCTACAGCAATTTTATTCAAGATTAAAATCTATTGATTGAAAAGAAAACGTAATTAGTTAATGAATTTTTTGATTAAAATGCAGATTAATTAATCTCGTTCAAAACTGTAAGAAGAGAGCTCGAAGGATACCTTCGTGGACCCCGAGCCCTTCTGCGTGTTGCCCAGGAGCTTGTTCAAGCTTCTATCAAGGAGTGGATAGAAGACAGTGTCTGCAATAGTGGGAAACAACACCAAATTACGCAGGCCAAATTTTCTTTATTTAGAGACATTTGCCTAAAGTTAACAGGGACCTACTGAGCCATAGCCGAAGGGACACAAGGCTAATGGTGGGCCTATTAACCGGGCACTATAGGCTGAATAGGCATATGCACCAACTACTACTTACAGATAATCGATTCTGCAGGACCGAGGAAGAAACCCCCGCACACATCTTTTGTAATTAACAAAAATAACAAAACATTACATAATATTACCATACTTCAAACCGGTAAATTTATATCTTTATATGTTGATCTGCACTCGTACGTTAAATATACAAAATTTAATCTAATTTAATGGTCTGATGAGGACAAGGTTTCTTCAACTAAGGGGCAAGCAATCCCGAAGTTACGAGCTTCATGACAGAGCCACTTTCAACTTTTAGGGGATCCATACTAGACCTCTTAATGCAGGACGCAGTGGAAGGAGACTCGCCCTCCCCATATATCAGTCTAATCTACAACTGTAAGGACACCCGTCAAAAGTAATTAAGAGGAATGAAGGGAATTATCTTCATCCATTGGTAACTCTCTAAACAGTAATAATTTTATTTATCTTCGAAAAAATGAGAAAATGCCGACTTAAATAACAAAATGGCAAAACATGCAAATGCTCCAGTATCCTAGTTTTCAAAAACCAACAACAAATGGTTGTAATATGTTTGGGATTAAGTATGTATTCGAGAGATGATTTATATGGTTATTGATTAGGGATTTATAAATTGGGCACATTCATTAACTTGTGACCTTCCTACAGATTAGATCTAAAGGCAAGGGCATATCTCAAATCTCACAAGCAATTCAAAAGCAAAATTTTTGAAAAACATCAGCGGCCGATTTACATTTAAATCACAAAAATACATCTTAATCCCCAAAATATATGATTTAAAGAAAAATCGCTAAAAAAAACTTGCGAAGCAGTTGGGAACCCTTTGCAATACTCACAGGAATAACAACTTTAACTTCAAAGGGACTATTCATTGGTATCTTTCAAACAATCGCCAGATCAAAATAGAAATGAAAATTGGATTCGGTAAAAAATCCAATTTCGAGAAAACTGGCTCGATTGAAATAATTCCTGTTAGGTAATTGAGGAATGCGCATAGAAAATAAATTTAAATTGCTTCTGTAACAAAATAACTTGGAGGAAAAGAAAAATGTATTCCAGTTTTTTAGATGGTAAGATTCCTTTTTATTTCTTGGGTAAGATTCATCTTAGAGTTTGATCTGTAAAGTCAATATCCTGTAGAACAAACAGTGGAAATATAAAAGACGAGAGAGAGAAAGAAATCAGAATGTTTACCGTGAAACACAGTGGTCAAGCTTCTATCAAAATCGCAGATCAAAGGGCAGAAACAAACCTTAACAGTCTTTCTGATGGAATTCTCAAGAAAAAGAATTTGATGATATACTCTATAAACAAAAAAAAAATGTTTGGAATGAAAATCCTTGAGATTTCTAATTTAAGTGATAAGATTGGATAAATAAAAACATTGCAGGTTTAAAGAAACTAAGATCAGAGCGACAGTAAAATGACATTGCTGGGCCTTACGCAATAATACCTCTAATTGTCGCTTTTTAACCAACACTATTTTAATCAGACTTTAATAATACGGTTGAACATTTTAGAAACAAACTATGGTACATTTTTTAGAATCAACATTCTTATAAAAAACTTTTCAGATAAAAATATCATATTCGAGTATTAGTTATTACAATTCGTTTAGGCAAAACTTATTGAGTAAGTGTTGAATGAATAATGAAAAAACATTCATAATATTATCGCATGCTAGTGTTGTTAATAACTGACTTTAAAACTCGGTATGAAAGGACGATATAATTTATTTAAATGACAGTTTTTAAGAAGGATGCTTTAACTTCGCCACTCTCTCGCCGAATATCAATTTTCCAACAATAAAGGACAGACATCATTTATTATTTAGGTTGTTGGGAAATTTGATGAATAAAGTTGGCCACTTTTGATGAAAATGATAGTATTTCTTATCACGCCGTAATTCTTATCTCTCTCTGCTTACTATTTACTGCGCATGTGACAACTGCAACTGCCTTAAGCAAAGATTTGGTCATCAGAGTAAGCAATTAGCTCCTCCCAAACCCCTCTACTTCGTATAAGTATGGGTAATTTCGCTGTTATAAGTTAGTTTTTAAATAATGACAAGAAAGAAGTTTAAAAACAATGTCTAAAAACAAGAAATCTCAGATTTTTTTTAAACACTTTAAAACAATTTGAAATTATAGTCTAATCATAACTTACAAAAATACGTTTGTACATCAATAATCAATTATAACAACCATTTATTTCTGTGCATATTCACTGATCGATAATCAAACAAAAGTGCATCTTTGACATAGCGTCTGTTCTTAGATCGATTGCAATATACGCCAAATAATAAAATTGTTTGTGGAGAAATAGGGTCAGATCTAATATTGGTCAGATAAAATAAAAAAAAATATAAACATACCTAAATTGAATTATAATAAAACAATAAACGAAACAAAACAATTGTTGGATATGTGGTTGGGTGAGCAATGCTGGATAAAATCCCATCCCAAAATGAAACGTCTTTTAATATTGAAATTTAATTTGTAATATTTGTTGCCTATTACTGGTTCCCTTTTTGCCACTAGACTTTTAGGCTTTGTGTAGTGAATAATCTGAACACCTACCACCTAAACGTATGCATGTTAATTTAATTAAAATACCTATAAGATAAATATTTTTCCTTCAACTGAAGCAAATGGCTGTGCTAAATCTACGCAACTACCTAGTCCGCCTACAGCTCAGGCTATAAGTTCGTCAGAAATAGTCGTATGTTATGAGCATTAAATTATAGGCAGTCCTGTGTATGAAGCGCTTGCTGCACTGTTTTCAAACTCTTTAAAAACTATAATAATTGAGATGAAACAGTTGAAATTGCAATTTTATTTGGAAAAACGAAGAAAAATGTTGCTTAAATAAAATCCTCAATGAGGATAATTGATGAATAATTTACATTCCCTTGGTGCAATATTTTTTTCTATTTTTTGGAATATAACAATATTTAAGAATTTTCGCTCCCATCCTGTTACATTATTGTCTTAAATTTAGGTGTGGATGTATTTATTGGGGTGCAAGTATTAATTAGCGTAAATGTATAAGATTATTAGAGAAACGAATAAATAAGTGGTGAATTCCAGTGTTGGGAGGGGACCAAATACCGGTCGGGGATATATATACATATTGCGGTTTCAAATCGGAAGTCTCAGGAATTTCTTGATGTCAAAGGTGTTATTTGAATAAAAAAAAAAATGTATATCAAGTTAAAGTCTAATTCGCTAAAATGAAATCAAAAATATATTTTTTTCGGATGCTTGGCCCGTAAGAAACCCTCCTAGAGAGGCGAAGCCACAGTCTACACTATCACCATATTTTACACTAACTATAATCAAGAAGTAAAAATTAGCTAATCAAAGATGAGTACCTAAATAATTATTCTAATAAATGAACACTATTGTATGAACCCGCAACGTAGGGATCATATTGCCTGCGTTATTATTTAAGCTATTAATAATTGTCGGCTTTAATAATCTGCACTATCATAGATCAAATATCATCGCCAATTTAAAAGAGTCATTATAATCGGTTATTAAAATAAGGACTGGGCCCTGTTTTATTATAACTAAAATAAATAAAATATTATTGAGATAGTGATAAATTGTAAAAATTTGAAGACAAATCAGTTATGAAAATGATATTTGAATCAACAAGTTGTGGTTATGATAAATTCAATGATAATATTTAACTAGCCATGCGTGTGGACGGATATAGAGTGGCCCAATAGCATAACGGCCATTCTTTGCCCATACCTCTTTGCTTTTTGTTGAATGACTAAAATTCATTTAGAACATCAATTTAAAATTTAGATTTAAAAAAATGTTGGTAATATTGTCACATCTTTTTATTTTCTCTAAAGTTACTATTACAAAAGACGTAGTGATAATATGGTGATTAGAGATGTTAGTTCTGTAATGAGGTGATTTGTAATATTGAGTTAATTAACTGATCTTGTTTCGGATTTTTATAGCTTTAATTAATACGAATAACATTTAGTTAGAAAATAAAAAAATAAAAGTTTGTCCCAAAAGCATACAATAATCACCAAGACTTAAAAGAGTCTAATATACAATCCCCTAGTTAGCTAATTTTAGTCCTACAAATAGCCACGCATGTCATAGGTTTGCCTGCCAACTCTTCAAAGAATCTAATCGAATGTAGCCATCTTTAACCACCAAATCTGAGCATTACACAAATCTAGGGCTCACATGCAAGTCCCATGCCGCCTGAAAGATAGCTAGTTACCGCAAGCAATTCAACGCCAAACTGGAGGAATTTCGCCTTCGCCAGGCCCTAGCAATGGCATGGAAGGCATATGGAACTGTGTTTCTTCTTAGTCAAGCAAAACCACCACTATCAGCTAGATTGATAAACTCATACCCTTTGTGAACATACATACTCAATCAACAGACCCTTAAAACCAAACGACGCTGGTTGAGCAGTTCTCCCCTAAGCTTTGCTAGAGGTCTGCAAAATACTGCAGAATAAAAGCAACCATAAAAGTTTATATGAAGCTTTCCAGGCCAATTCGCCCGCTTTCTCATTGTCCAAATGCATGCCCTGTCACATTTTACATGCCCTAGAACCAAGATAGTAGAGTTTTCTAACATGGTGAGAAATTGAACATAATCTCTTAAAATTTGATAGTTAAATAAATAAGTTTATTTATTTACAAATTAAATTATGGACTAGCTCACTTAGAGCATTTACACATAGAGATTACAATAAAGTTAGTTTAAAATTGTTGAACTGCAATTATATATTTAAAAATATTTCAAAAAGATTCTTATATCCCAATTTATTTAATGTTTAGGCTACATATTCAAGTTAGTAAAAATCTCTTTTATCTTTGGTCGCATTGTAATTACAGTTTGGTGGATATTAGCTCCACTCGTAAGACTACCTCTTACTGGTTGAATAACATTTCAGCCCTAGGATAGGCAGAGCTTACTTCTGCTGTTCTTTTTAAAAATGCGATTGACGTTACAGTAAAAAATGCTTAAATCGAAATCAATAATATCAATGTTAGAATCTATTTTTAACTTTTTTTATTGTTTTACATATTTTTTCTATTAAACATAGAAAAGCATAAAAGCAAAAGCTGTATTGGTGAAATAAGCTGCGTGCGCTACTGTCGTTGTACTGCTGGATACTGTCGTTGTAACTACTCTATAAGTTATTCGGGTATTTATATATAAATAAGCAGGAAAATCATTATTTAATCATAATTATTCGCCATCTGTAAACAGTACGTATCGGTTATTTTAATTATTTGCCATTAGAAAATAGCACTCATCGGTTAGTAATCAATATAGTATAATAACAAAAAAAAATTAAAAAAATCTTTAAAAACTGCCACCAGATCACAGCACTGACTCAGCAATCTAGTTCCTACTAGAGCAATCTCTTCTCCTAATACTTCTAGAACAAAGTTAGATCACAGTGTATTTTTTTATATAAAAATGATTACTTCGAATACTTCTAGAACAAAATAAGACCACAGTGAATTTTTTTATATGAAAAATTATTACTTAAATTTTCTTGCCGAAATGTTCTGTCACTGCTGTGGTCTTAATATTCCATACTTAGCCTTAGGCTGCAGTCCACTTGCTGCATTAATTCTACAAAAAGTATCTTATTTTTGTATTTGACGAGCGTATTGCTATGGAAGGAGAGCAGATGTTTAGCCTCTGGCTGGTGGTGTTTACTGGTAGCACTTGTAAGAACTAATTGGTTAGAACTAAATTTTAAATATCACGGGACAATTTTTGCACAAATTTTTAATTTTTTTCCAAAAGTTATTTTTTTTTCATTGAAGACAAAAGTAATTTTTGTTAAATACAATAGGTTCTTCTTTACCTTGGATACATTTTTTCTTAAATAATTGTAACATCAGAGTATTTCGTCATCTCAGTGTATTTCAAGTCAAATGAAAAAATAATCATAAAAAAAAAAAGAAAACAGAAGTAAAAACAATGATGTGGCTCATGTTTAACCATTTTCATTTTGTATTAAATCCTTTTCCTTTGATCTTTCTTCAGAATTTTGATTGAAAATTAAGAGATATTTTTTAAATATAATCTTTATTTTTTATTTTTAAATAATATATATACACACCATTAAAAAAATAAGTTTTGTTGAACAATCGTTAATCTTTCATTGCAATTTTGGACTTTTTCAGATATCTTTGGTTTAACACTTAAAAGTTGAAACAGAAACGTCAATGTGATGGTAGAGTTGTCACTTATAATGAAATAATAATTATCATTATTACATATACGAAGTCCAGTTACAGAATCATTATATTTATGTAAAGTGAGAAGCGTCAGTCTCAAATGTATTTATTCATGTTTGGAAACATACACTCTGAAGTTTTATACATTTTTTAAAGATGTTAAAGGTAGTCTTCTGCCTGAAAATTAAAAAAAAAAAAAAAAATGCATGTGTATTTATTACTAGAATTAATATGCATCTTACAAAAACCCAACTGAGGGTACTAAAATAAATATTTTATTTAGATCATGTTTCTCCCTAGAAGAGGGATTAGCCTGATATAGAGATGGTAAGTGACGACTTGAAGGCAGAAACTTGCGGTGAATTTGCCAGGAATATAGGTCGGCTCTACTGTACAAATATAAAGACAATATTAGGCTAGAGAAACCAAAGAAAGACCAGTTTCTAAGTCTAAAACAATTCAAAGAAAAATCTTAATATTCTCTAAGAAAAACAGTAATTTTAGTTTTAGTTATAAAGAAATAACAAATTATTAAAAACAATGCATCATTCTTTTAGGTAATAATATCCAAACTGTGTTGCGGGAATGGCGTGGAAGTATATGGGGCACCAAGTGGCCGAATTTGCTAGTTCTGGTTATAGATTAATAATGTTCAATGAGAGTAACCATAAGATGATTTTTAAGCATCATGGTTTCAAAATCGAAATAGGTTGGAAACCGTACTTCTATAGTAATAAGTGCAGATTAAAAAAAATGAGAGAATTCCTTCCTCGAGCCTTACTTAAACTTCAAATGTAAAAAACAATATTATATATTAATTCATGTACGCAATTAGCTAATTAAAGATTACTAATAAGGCGCTTACTTAGTGTGTCACTCTCTATCATATTGAACCTCTGAATATCACTTGAACCGAACACTAAGAAAACAATGTTCGTTCCAGCATACACTCCAGCAGTCATATACAATAATACTTGCCATTCTGAGATTGATCTCTATACAAATTTAAAGAATTTTAATGTAAACAAAATTTATGCTTGGCTGTTGTTAATTAAACAAGCTAAAAAATTAGTTGGCTGGGGCCAAAGAAGAAACTTTTTATTTTTTAAAAAGCCAACTAATTTTTTGGCCTGTTTAAAGAATTTTATTTCTTACAAGATTACTTAGCTTAATTGAAGTAAATCCTTCAAACTACTGGCTGAGAGATTTTTCCAAAAAAAAAAAAAATAGGTTTAATTTAACATTTCCTCCAAATTTCACTTTATTTACTTTTTTAAGTTTTAATGAATTTGTAAAAAAGGTAGAGTTATTAACACACACACTTATTTTTTCACCTAGAGACTCCAGGGGTTTTATGATCATTCTCCGGGCTTGCTGTTTTCAATAAAATTCTCCATATTTCAGTGTAAAAGTTTGATTTAAAACAAAATATTGAAAAGATTTAAGTCATCATCTGAAATCCCTATATTATATTTTAAAACTATGAAAATGACAAAGTTGTTGAAACATATCGCCCAGCAATTCAGCATCCATTGCTGCTACGCACAGTTTCAGCAATGAATCAGGCAATGCTTAGATTAGAGTAGATTAGATTGTTATAGGGGATTATTGCACTGCAACCTGTAAGATCTATTGTGTCACCCGGAGCCTTTTCAGTGTACTGCCGGCCTCCGAGAGTGTTCTCTAGCTACAGAACAGCACTGCCCATCACCGGACAGTGAGCTGTAGAGGCTCTTAAGAAGAGAAATTCTAAGGCAGCATTCGAACTCGGATGCTGGATTCGAAACCGGGATCTCCGCGTTACTAGTCCAACGCGCTACCACTGAGCTAATCCCTTCCTTTTCCCTAGGATTACGCCAATTAATTAGGGACGGAGACCCTAGTTTGTGTACTGTGTTTGTCCTTGTCTGTAACGAGTAGACTGTAAGTAGTTTAAGTATATTGTATACTGTTCTGACGAAGTGCATGGAGTACTGAGTGGTATCCCGTAGGGTCGCTACTCCCCAAGTAACTGCATGCAACAGATATCCCTTGGGGGCATAAGAAAGTGGAATAGAAGTAGAAATCTGGCGTGAAACACTCATATGGCTCTCTCATGCTGCAATTCAGCTATTTTGACTTATTGTTTATTTGTACGAATACCCGTATAAAGTAGATAATACTATCACAATAATCACAGTAATATCTCCTGCCCATTATTCTGCATTTGACTTAAGAACATAACCAATAATAATTACGTTTTTCATCAATCTTAATCAAGCAGAAACATTACTTAGACAAAGTAATTTTACATTTTAATAATAACAAATTAATTCCGAAATATTACCGATTCGCCTAAATCAAAACGAGCGCAAAAATTACACATAACCATTCACACTATTAAGTAGGTAATACTGTTCAATTACTAATTTCACAAATAACTGAAAAAATGTATTGCACGGTATTTGTGCATATAAATATAATATAAACATAATACTCTCGGTAAACTAATTTTCTTAAAACTCTGAATTTTGGCCACACATAAATTCTTATTAATACTTTATATATAGACGATAGAATTATATTATACACATAAGTAAATAGTATAACACAGAAAAAAGAAAATCTTATTCGAACTCAGGAAGACTTCAAAACATCTGTTTCCGTTAAAAATTCAATTTCGAAAATTTGACATGATCACAATATTTTCTTTTGCAGCAATAAGAGAGAAAGTAATAAATCAAATAATTGTCTAAAAGTTTTCAACTGCGGTACATGCATCTCCCCGCTAATCATATCGGCCCTGATTAGTGGTGATTAATCTAATAGAAGAAATAAAATGTTAAGTAATATTTATATCAATGTCATTTTACACAGTTGCCTTGGGATTTAAGGAGAAAGTCGAGATTATATTATAAAATAACAAGATGGGTACTAAAAGAAGATTAACAATTAAGGGACCAATTCTACCTCCTTACCCCTTGAAAAACGAGAAGGATAACAGGTTTAATCTTTCCCATTACCTTGGGAAGGAGGGTTAGCTTGGTGTCTGTCTGTCTTTGGCGCAATAAACTGGATACTGACAGGTTTCCAAAGAGTATTTTGCCAACAATATTATATAAGTTCATCTTATTTATTTAATTCTTAATGAGGTTACAATAAAATAAATTATATTTCTTCCCATAGTTAATCTATAATTATAGCAGGAATTGATGAATGAAGATTGAAGAATGAAACATAAACTCACTGAACTTTAAACTAATTTATATTTAACGAACTTTGTATAGTGAAAGAGTTAAAAGTGAATAGAGTGGTGAGTGACGGTAGAATGGCAGAGATGGCTGGTTGGGTAGCTAGCTCACCTAATTGAGCGGTGTACTATTTAGAACTCTTGCTTGTTCCTACAGCCGATTAATTAATGTAGCTACTAGGTGAACACTCTATAGCCTGTAATCGGGATTTACACAGAGAGCTAAGTACAGACAGTTGATTGCTTGTAATAAGTAGTTTTTGAGTAAATCTTAGAGAGTTCTGTTGTAGATTTCTCAATAATAGTAAGCTCTTGAATGTTTGTATCAAACTTGTTGTTTCCCTCTCGAAAGTTTGTTTTTAATTTTTCAAAAGTTTGTTTCTTGACTTCTAAGCCTTCAAACTGCCGGGCTTTTAAACCGATTTTTTTCTAGTTCATGAGGGAAGATGGAGACAGCTTCTAGAAGGAAGCTTGGCGCCCAAATTTAGTTCATTCATCCAGAAGGCAATGGGCGTGGTAGAAAGTCACCGTCTAGTTGAAGCGCACTTGGAGGAGCGTAAATGTTAGTGCACAGTAATAATAAAGAGCACTTGTATAGTGCTAAATTTTCTCAACAAAGGATTGATTCTAGTCACTAGTCTTTAACAGCTGTACCATGAATTTATTATAATTATAAAAATTAAATCACTAATTAATAAAAATACCTACCAGATCGTGTATAAACAACTGAGAAAGTTCGGGCAAAATTATAGTTGTTGTCCTTGCCAAACCAGTTGAGAAACCCATTATAAGACAGGCAAAATTTGGAGCAATTTCCACATGATTTAAATATAACCCAATATGTACAAAGACTGACAATGATGTTGCTAATGAATTCATAAAAATTGTTAAATTTGCATCGTTAACGAAACTGTAGCTTACAATACAGAATGCACATCCAAACATTCCTGGAAAAAAATATATTATAAATATAATGTAAAAAATCATTAACTAAATACCCTTTAAAGAAGTCGACAGTGAAGAATAATTCCCATATTAGATGTACAGTGCTCCATTAACTGCGAATAGTTTAGATAACTGATAGCTTAACAATGAATTCTTTAGTTTAAAAATCCCTTGATTGACTATGTTTAGATCAGAGACATATTCCGTGGTAGCCTGCTTCATTTGTGGTCATCGACCGGTTTCGGGCATTCCCCCTTCTTCAGGATGCGTTTTTCAGACTGTGACTCAGTGTGTAAACTGAATTTGCTCTGTGCAATTCTGTGTAGTCCACACTCTCTGAAAAACACATCCTAAAGATGGGCAAACGCCCGAAACCGCTCGATGACCACAAAATGAAGCAGGCGCCCAGGGAAAATGTCTCTGATGCTTTCTAGCTCTGCGGAACTAGCCACCACAACGACTATATTTAGCTTTATAAATGTTTAAAAAGACGAACTTTACAATTCTAATGATAGATATCAGATATTCATTAATCATATTGATAATGTTCCTCTTTCATTATCACTAACTGTCATTATCATTCATTATTATTAACTTTCATTATTATTAACACAAGATTCTTATACTGATTATCGAAGCACTTCTAGAGAGAGCTGCATCTAAATCTAGACCACAGCTGGTCCACCATTATGGCCTACAGTTTTATCACATATCAATCATGTCTTATTAATGAGGTAGGGTTGATGAAACTAAAGCTCAACCTGATTCGGCGCAAAATACTTGCATTGAAATATAGGAATGCTTCACTAGCTTAATATCACACTCACAAAGCTATATTATGTATAAAATGGAACATCCACTGGAACCAAATTATATAAAGTTCCACAGAGAGCATAGCCCTATATTCGTGGCAGTGAATTATCTATCTCAAATTTCGGTCCAAGAGCTTATTGGACTTGAGCAGGGTCACAAGAACCCCTGCCTTCCAACCAAATCGGCCTTTTTATATTTTTAAATGCTTCTGTATACCAGGCCCAGTTTAGCCGTTTTAATACATTGGTTATTAAATGTTGGCAGAAAAAATCATATTACCAATGGAACTATACAGCTTTCTAATAACTTCTAAACACAATAAGCGCTTGCGAATCATTAAATCCGATACAAATGCTATCGGTAAACAGAACAAGAGTGCAATTATATGCGGTACGGCGGCCACTATCCCCACCTGCAATGAAATGAATGTTATTAAATTTAAATTTACAATACACTCTCAACAGAATGTTTGGATTTGAAAATCTGCAAACTACTTGTGAACATTGTATGCTAGCTAAGACTATTATTTCTAAATAATTGAATAACATTAGAGAAATTCTGCAAAGTAGACCATCTTTCCAATTACAACTCTTTGAACAAAATGTTACTCTTATACTATAAAATTAGACAGACTAGATTCGAGATAAACTTAACCTTTCATCCATCAACCAGAATATCCTTAAATTTTTTGTTCTTTTATTTTAGAACTTTCTTTGTGCCAAGTAATTGGACCAGGTATTTCTGTATAACACTAAATACGACTTTTACATTTTCGTAAAATAAGTAGAATATGCTCAATAACTTGCTAAGTAGAATATTGAGATCAGCAACTCCATCTATCAGAAATGAATAAATCATATTTCTACGCGCTGGATATTAATCCTTCTATTGCTGCCATGATGTTATCTTGCCACTTGGAAGTCTTTTTTATTCCTCTTATACGTGGATCCGAGATCTTCGCTGAATATATTCTCTAATTATAACGGTAAATTCTTTCTCTGATCCTGACCATATTATCTTAAATATCCTTTATAATTTCCTGGATAGGAACTCTAGGCATGCCTTTGCGATGTTCTTATCCTGAGGAGTTCGCTACCGTGGTTCCTACTTTTTCACGATGCTGTGTCAACAACCGTTTTTTTCTTCACAGTAATCGAACTCTGATTACTCGTACCAAAGGCGAGTGCGCTAGCCATTAGTCCTAGCCGTGAGTGCTGTATAGCATATTAAGGATCATCAAATGCATTGTCATTTCAAATATATTTTACACACTAGATTAGAATTTCAATTTTCTTTTGCATTTTCATTTTCTTTAGCATTTTGAGAAGGAAAAAGAAAATAAATTTAAAATTCTAAAAGTGGTTGTAGCATTAACAGAGTAAAACAAAATATTGCAGCCAACATTTGGACTGTGATAAAAACAGATTACACAAATTGAATAGTATTATAAAGTGCAGATGATGATAATATAATATATCTGTTTGAAGAAATGTTACAGAACTGAGTAACAACTTCAATATCTATAATCAACATCTCATTAATTATTAATTCTTCTTTACTGCATATTTCCTAAATATTGGTTAATTTTATTATTATTTAAAAGTAACACTATTTATAAATATTACTTAAATAAGTACTAACCTCTGTCAAGGCCAGATCATACACAAAATATAAATATACTGGTATCTCCTCTGTCAATAGACGAAAACCAAAAAAATATCCCAAATGTAAAAACAGAAGAGCATAAAAGGGGATATTTCTGAATAACAATTTCCATTTAATTTTCTTTTTCTGAAATAAATGTGTTTATAATTTATTCCACGTATCAGGTATTTTGGAATCCATTACTAAATTGAAAGTGAAATATAATTTCCTCAGATTAGTTAAAACTTAATAAAAAGAGGGCAATGGATAATGGCTATTACTGCTGCATTATGATAACAGTTTCCGCTTCTTTAAAAAAAAATTAATTTCAACAGGAATACCTATTAAATTCGACAAAAATATTTTAAACCTAGTATCCAATTTAATATATCTCCGCATCAATGACATCAATGAGCCAGTAACGCCAGTTAGGTATCCCTCAAGGCGGAATCCTGAGTCCGTTATTGTAAGGGATTAATGTATCTGACAGAAACCACCCCGGAGAATCTCTTACAATTCGCTGACATTTATATGAACTTTTGTTGGTTTAACTGTGAATTAATTATTATTAAGAGTTGTATTTGTAATGTATTGTGTAAAACACAATAAATTGGTGTTTGCCTTATTGAAGTTTATCTAAACGAACCCACTTAGAACTAGTTGCAGTAGCTAGTTCAGAGGGAAAAACGTTTCATTTGGTGGCAGAAGTGGTATAAAATCTCTAAACAGATAACAGTTTAGTATCAGTATGGTTGTATGTCCATAAGTATCAGAAGTCAAACGCGGAAAATGGAGGAACTGATGACATTTTTGAAGAGCGAAATGAAAGACGAAATAAGGAAGAGCCGAGAGGAAGCGAAAAGAGGCTGGGATGAAATAATAAACGAAATGAACAAGAGCCGAGAGGAATTTAAAAGGGGTAGGGATGAAATGTGAGAAGAAATAAAAACGGAGAAAAATGAGATCCAAGAAGAAAGGGCTAGAGCGCGCCGCCAGCGCTTCCTAGCGGCTACTAGAAGAACTTGAGGTGCTTGCTTTCTCTCCTAGATGGCACCAGTGGCTGCGTCACAATACTTTTAAATAAAATAAATATGCATGTATTTATTCAGCGGAAATGACAGCAATTTATTTGACTCTCACGTATATTATAAACTTTCAACATAATAAATTTACAATCCTAAGCGATTGCAATAAGTGGGTAGGAAATAAGAAGAAGAAAGACATGAAGTAACTTTGGGGGGTCGGGGGCATTAGAATATTTTAATAGTATGAAAAAAATATAGAGAAAATATGGTGTTTGTATTTGTCGTAGTTTTTGTTTTTTTAATAATAAGTGTAAATGTTACAATAATTTTGATGTTAAAAGAATTGCATTCGACATATTGATGATAAAAACAGATTTGAAGAATGTTCTTTGTTTGCATAATATCATAAAAGCAATCAAAAAATACTCACAATAATTTCACGGTCAATTTCACAGTGGTCATAAATGTATGTTTTCTCTACTTCTGATATATAAAAGCATTTTTCAGGTTCATGTGCACCAGCTATACCCCATAAAGCGCTTGTCATCAAACCAATTGCTCCAGCGAAGAACCACATGCTACGCCATTCAACCAAACCAGCATTAACTATTCCTCTGTATGTTTTATGTAAAATGACACCCATACTCCTCCCTAAAATATTTATAGACTATTATTTAATTATTTTTGTGTCAAGAAAGTCAATTAAACAATTATTAGATTCATGCTGATTGTAAATTATAATTGCTGCGAGAATCAATGCTTCTCACTTACGAAAAGGAAAACATTTTCGGTTCATTATTAAAACTGAAAATAATACTTATAACGAATTAAAAAATAAAAATATTATGCAACCTCTTTTAAGATTAGTTAAAATTAGAAAGAATTGTTGTTCCGTCATTAACTTATGTACTTTTTACCGGGATTGATACTTGAGCTGGACTTACTCAGAAGATCTACATGGAAAGTTTGACAATGTGTATGAGCGATACAATTTCTGAATTTTGGAAGTCCATTCCATCGAGAATACAATTGGAACTCTGCACAAGTATATTGTTGGTTTTCTAATTTGACATAATTATTATCAAGTATAATCAATAATTTTTAAGCGAGGATTGATTAGCTGGAGCTAATCCACAATGGACCTGTTATTGTAGGTTTCAGTGGGAGCCTCTTATTGGAGGCTCGCCCTCCCCGTTTGAATCTAATCTAGCTGCAGCTACATTCAATGATTGGTGAAAGTTTTGATAGCGCAATTATCCGTTCCGCAGATTGTCAAGCGGATATGCACGTATCATTCAAAGGATATTTCATTTTTTTTATTTTTATGGAGTAACGTTTATTAACTTTAGCTGTTAAGGTATAAATAACAGCTAAAGAGTTAAAGAATATTCTGCCATAAATATATATATATATATATATATTTGGTCATTGCTTCTCAGTGCACTGTTGGCCTCTGCACAGTGTTATCTTATACAGAAAACACAGTCCATCACCGGTCAGTGAGCTGTAGAGGCTCCTAAGAAGAAAAAAACTATTGGTTGAAGAAGAAAAAGCTGGACTTGAACCTTTGCATAGAAAGCCAGCGCGCAACCACTGAACTAATCCCTTTCCTCGCATTATATCAATATAATTAACAACACAGAAGAGGTTGACTTTTTGCTACTTCTGGCAACCAATCTCAGAATGAGATGTTCCGAGATAAACAAATTTTACCATAAAGGATTTTGTACAGATTTAAAATAATCGGATTCTATCATTAATGATAAAAAATCGTTTCACGTCCGCCGCGCGCATAAAAGGCGCCTTTGTGCAAATTAAATTCTATCACCACCCATTCACTAAAATCTGGTGTGAAACAAACGACTTTCTTTTAATGCTAAGCCAAAGTTTTATTCCGCTTTATTTGTTAATAAAATACTTCCTCTTACTAAGAGTAAGAGAAAGTAAAAAGTAAAGGAATTGATTGATAATTATAATAACTAACTATAAATAAATTATTTATAATTTATTTTCTAACTAAGTGTTAGAATAAATTATATTCTAAAATTCTATAGTTGCAGCAAATCTATCAAAACATTTTTTTTGTTTTGATATTATTTTTCCATTATTTACATAACAGTGCATTCATTTGGAAGAAAAGAGATTTATGAATCATATAAATTATTTCAAATTAATGCCGAAATAAATACTAACAGTGAAACCAAATCATAATTACCTCCAAAAATAAATGCTGTAAATGTTGCCCTTTCATATGGTGGAAACCACCGCGCTATTTGTCCAACTATCATAGGTAAGACAACTCCCTGATTATTACAATACAAAAACTCAAATAAGCATTCTCATTCATTGCACAATATTACAATATATTATCTGAAGATGATGTACAGTTACCTCAGATAAGCCTAAAGTGGTTCTAGCAGCCATAAATGAAGCATAACCACCATAATAGAGTATGTACGAGAGAAAAAATGTAATAATTGATGAGTAAAATAAGGCAAAAAGCAATAAAATTTTATTATCCATTTTGATACCTAAATATCCCATTAAAAAACTTCCAACAATATAGGCATATTGGAAACTATCCAAATATCCGTAGAACATTGTACCCCTATCGTGTACAAGGACCTGTAAGCAATAAAAATCATCTGACATTTAATAATACTCTAGGAAATATAAATTGTAATTTATATTTTATGAATTAAAAATTTCACTAAGAATTAATTTTTGATACTTTAATTCTTTGGAATCTGTAAAGGAATAAAGAAGAAAAAACACCTTGTTTATTTTAAATGTAAACATTACCCTTTCTTATTAATAAATAATAAATTATGTTCAAAGATAAGTTCTAGTACATCTAAATTTATTCATCTGGTTGAAATACAATATATTTGAAAGACTTGTTCCTTTTTTTGGTAAGCTGTATTCGCTACAACTGCTTGAAGTGATTTTTTTTTTAATTTAAGGCGCGTCAACATCTATGGTCATTGGCACCCGGCCTCCGGACAGTGTTCTCTCCTTATAGACTGGACTATCCATCACCGGACAGTGAGCTGTAGAGGCTCCTAGAAAGAAAAAATCTAAGGGCAGCACAGCTGGATTTGAATCCACGTGGGAGTCCAGTACGCTACAACTTAGCTATTCTCCTCCCTTGAAGAGAAAGAAAGTAGAACTGTGAAGAACAGAGAAGCGGTGATGCTAAGAATTTTATGTATGTAGCCAGAGGACACAGTGATGCAGAAGGAGTTTAAATATGAAGATTGAAATAATGAATTATTATTATTATTAAGGTATTTTGTTGTTTCCATGGAAATGCATTTTGGAATTCAGCTGGAGATGGTGAACGAGCCTGATCGTTAGATTGTTTTATTTCTTTGGTCAATTAAGCTATTGTTTCTGTTGTAACAGTGTATACTACTGTGTTTGTTTATTTTTGGGGGTATTAAACATCAGACTGATAAGCCACGAGTAAATAAATCTATGAAATGAATGTTACAAGCAGTAACGGAAAATAAAAAAAATCCCCAACTTGAATGGATGCTTAACATTAAAGAGTGAAAATATTGGAATTAAAAAAAAAAAACAATTTAACTTAAAGCTATTAAATTACCGTGGAAGTGACATTACCACCACTTGATGCAATATCCAGAAAAGTTGCGACGCTAGTGGATAACAAGTAATTTGCGCAGAAACATAGAAAAAGGAGCAGTGCCTGGAAATGTCTTACACCAAATTCAAGAATATCTGTAAAATTGTAAAATTCTTGGGTGATTTTTAAAGTATATTTTAGGTCACTGATGAATTCTACTAAGAACTGCACGTTTTACATTCACGCAAGATTATTTTATTTTGAAAGCAATCAATTTCAAAACTGTATTATAATACTTAATGATGGTGGATCAATGTTTTTATATTTGTTACTAATCGGTCACGTACAGATCACAGGTTTTATTAAGACAAAACAAGTCGGAATTAGATATTTTATTATACCAGATAAATCCAGCCTGATACACAGACAATTCTAAACGCTATACATACACATTCTACTTCATCAAGTTCCCACCGCAACTGCTTCACACGGGTTCCATCTTACCCCCTCTCAATCGCACTTTAGGTTCTCCAACCATTCAAACATAAATTTCCTGACATAACATAGAATACTGATAATAAAAATTCTGGGCGATAACACTTCTTATTTTCATTCATCAATTGACATAACAATTGAGAATAGTAAAAGAGCTTAATACTTACCACTATCATCAATTAACTGGAATATCTTTGCTTCAGGCATTTTTTTTTCCTAGTTTGTTTTACCACAAAGAAAAGCCCCTTTTTGATAAACAAGATAAATGGTGTTCACCAGAAATCGGATTTTTTGAAGACAAAATTTTGAAAAAAGTTGATTGCATTTTTTGTTTTTTTATATAACAACGTATTTTTAAAACATTTAAATAGTAATTAAAAGAATAAAAAATTTGGCGACTTTGAAGCATTATACATCATACAACGTTAATATTTATATTATCATCAATCAAGTCCATACCACTCAGTTTTGTACACATATGTTCATAATATAGTTTAGCACATATGTTCGCATCACAAACAAAATGTTTAAGAACATTTGCCCCCAAACAATATTTTACAATTATAAGCACACAATTCTATATATAATATTTCGTATTTTGCTCTAAGCATTTGTTTAAAGATGCTTAAAAATATGGGCAACAAAAATTGCACAGTTTAGTAAAGATTCCTCGGCGGTAATATTGCCAGAAATAATGTTGCCACGACAGTATTGCAGCTTGTGGCCGGGCTATTATTTCCTTGCAAACCTTTCCATCAAAATATTTGCCGACGATTGCGTGTTTACATGAAGAAAGATACCGTTGCTGGCAATGTGTGGCAGGATGGCCAAGAAGAAATATAACCTTATGTCAAAGAGAAAAAAATAATTGAACTGTGTATATAATAATTCTCGATGATTACATGTTTCAAAACTTCAAGTATGAGCAGGAGTATTTTTGAGCTGTAAATAAATATAATTGGACCAAGAGTTGAAAAAAAACAAAAACAAAACACAAATATGAGAACCCATTTTTAAACTAACTAGATAGACAATCACTCTTCGGCTTTTATTTGTCTTACAACTCCTAGTAAGAGGAAGGAGAAGAATTGCGATCGTGTCATATTTTGGATATCGACTTTTCGAATCGATTTTTGTTATCCCTGAGTCCGAAAAAGTGATTTTTAGAAATTGGTCTATGTGTGTGTGTGTGTGTTTAAGAATTTACAATAAGTTCAGTAACTGAAAGTCGCGTGAGTCTTTCACTCGTAAGATTTTTTTTTTTTTAGATTGCAATTATTTCACACAAGAATGAAGAAGAGCTTTATCACCCCAAAGGCCCTGGATGCAAGCGTTGGATCTAGTGGGTCACATTGTGATCTATTTTTTTAAAATAGAATTTAAAAAATTATATATTGCTCTAAACTACTGATGATATGTCCGTTGCCAGATAAGAGACCTACAAAAACAAATATAACAAAGTTCAATTTATGTACTTGTTTTATCATTTCTCAAAGCCTCTTTCTGGAGTGAGCCTCTATTACGTTTGATAAAAATGTTTAGAAATTAGGGCACCACAAATTCCAATTAAAATACAATTCTAAAAATTTGTCATGATCTTATTACTTCCTCCTTAATTGTGAAGAAATGAAAATAAAACAGAAGAAAATGAAAACTAAAAAGATACATTCTTAAAAAAATGTGTATTTTCAAACGTTTATTATTACAATATACACAATACTAAACAAATAATAATTAAGAATGTCAAATTATAACTAGGTACAATAGGAATAAAATTCCGTATATAAATACAATAAGAAGGAATAAAATTATAAATAAAACTGGTAACAATAAGGATAGTAAATGGGGAAGTAGTAAAGTTTTCCATTATTATTATTTCTTTTCTCTCTCTATTTAATGTTCCAGTGAGATCCTTTTGGCACGTCACGTTTTTTCAGCTTAGTTTGGTATGATTACTTCATCCTGAACATACGTCAGAATGCTCTTCCCATGCTGTTACCTGTACAAAAAAAAAAAATGAATTAACAATTAAAGTTGTTACATAGTACCAATTGACAATGTAATTAAAGAAAATATATACAAATTACTAAAACCACTCAAAAACTCTTAAATTACTAAAATTTTTAAATGGTTTATTAAGACAGTGCCAACAGCATTAAAGAATCATGGATTGCTTAAGGAAACAATTTAGTAAAATGACTAATCTCTTACTTCTATGATTTGCTTCGACTACTATCATGACCTAAAATTTTCTTAAAATTGCGATAGCTGGAAAAAAAAAAAAAGAAAATTTTTCGATGACTTTATATTTCATGATATTATTATGGCTTTGTCAAAGGGCCGCACATTTTCTAGAAGATTCTAGCGCTTAATAATCTCACCAACCTTAGTTGGAAACTGAAGCGCCCCCCCCCTCCCAAATATGGTGGGAAACACTCACACGACTTTCTCTTACTTATAATAGTTAATTTTTTTTTTTTTTTAATTTCAAATTATGTACTAACATATGTAGTAAATATACAGGTGGTGGGGGAAACAAGTGCCAACCTACTAACAGAGGTAGGTAGAGAATGATTACATTGTAGCGAGCCACTAATGAATAAACACATTTTAATTTTAACGTTTCAGTTTCCACAAAACCTAATAAAAACCATTTTTTCAGAAAAAATATTTCAAATAAAAGGTTAAATTCAAATTCCAAGTTTAAATAAAATCGTTGCAACAGTTTTCGAGAAAATTCCGAAAATATCGAAAATCTATTCTGTAAAATTACATTCCCAATAAATCGATTTTCTTCAAATTTGGAATTCTGTCAATGCTTCTAATATATAGATGGTAAAACTATCTATATATATAAAAATTCAGCATCCGTATGTTTGTGTCTGCAAAACTCGAAAAGTAGTCGATGGATTGACTTGAAATTTTGACACAACGTTGCATTTCTATATAAGAGTGTTTATATATACTTTTTATTCCGAAGTTCCCACGGTTACGCGAAATTCCGAGCGTTTCGCGTGGTTGGCAGAAATAGACAGACGCAGACCCGTTGCGATGGTGGCGCGTTCCCTGAACCTTATTCTCACCTACTTATAAGTGCCTCTATTCCGAAATTCCCACGGAAATGGGATATTCCAAGCGTTTCGCGTGAGTGGCAGAAACAGACAGGCGCAGACGCGTTGCGATCGTGGAGCGCTCTCTGTCGAAGATATTCTGCACAGGATACGTCAAGAAATGCAATCATGGCTTGGATTTCACAGAAGAAATATACAATGAAGCGCTAATCTTCATTGAGGATCTTTGTCTAGCAATGTGTGGCAAGTTGTTGGCACAATTGAGAGCTACTGTACCGAATAGGTCGATCAATGCAACATTCGAGAGAGAACTGCTCAGAGAGCAATCATATACCAGAAATGACTTGCAGCTATTCGTCCAAGAAAATACACTGAAACCTTCAAGAACAAAAGATAGCATTTGATATCATCATACAGGCTGGACCAATCTATCCGGTGGATTGTACTTTTTGGACGCTCCAGGTGGAACTGGAAAAACATTCTCAATTTCCTTAATCCTGGCTAAAATCCGTTCAAATGGCCATATTGCGTTAGCACTTGGTTCTTCAGGTAATGCTGCTACGTTGATGGAAGGAGTTAGAACAGCGCATTCAGTTATGCAATGGTAAACGATTAGTAGTTAAAAAATTGAATAATCTAATTGAAGCAACAATTCTCATTGGACCTCATAAAGGTGTAGACGTACTACTTCCACGAATACCACTCATTCCGACAGATACGGCGTTCGGGTTCAAACGACTTCAATTTTCAATATGACTATCAATAAAGCGCAAAGGCAATCTTTGCAAGTGTGCGGTTTGAATTTAGAAAAACGAATGCTTTTCTCATGGGCTTCTCCCTAATGTCGCATTCTACAGAGTCGGTAAACCATCTGCTCTTTATATTTATGCAGAAAACGGTCAAACAAAAAATGTAGTCCATTCACTAGCTTTACAATAAATAAAAGACTTTCAGTTAAAAACATTTTTTCTTTCTTTCCTTTCATTTCATAGCAACGCAAAGTAGGGTATTAAATTGAATGATGTGTTTTCTTGCTGAATCTATGTCAACTATCATACTTCTATTTATCATATTTCTATCTAAGCGTGGCCGGGTTTAGCTTGTATATTATAAAGAGGTGGTACTTAAGAAGAAACATAACGCTACTGTTCTCCTGGCACCCAACAAAACAAATTTTTTCGGGAAAAGTTTCAGGCAAAAGTGGCAAAATTCAGTTAAAAACCAACTTCCGGTTGATGGATTTTATCCGAAATCTTCGTCTGGTGCCTAAATGGAATACCAAGTTTGAGCTTACTGCGACTTTTGGTTTTTTCAGAAATTCTGTAAACCCACACATATATACACCATTCGCTGAAAATATTTTTTTCGTATTCGGGGAACCCAAAACATGCATTTCCGGTGAAAACTTCATTTCGAAAATCTGGCACGATCGCAATACTTCCTCTTACTAGGAGTAAGAAAAATACTACTTACTTCAAAGTTAATACTACTTAGTCAAACCAATCAATATACACAGACGCATTCTGATTTTATGCCTTAAGAATCCTCACAATTTTTATTTTCACAATAAAATGGGATACTAATTAAGTAATAACATTTTTAGATTTAAAAGCGTGGTGCAAGAAAATCGTGCTTAAATATCGATTTTTCTAAACTTAACCAGCTTCTGTTTCCTAATAGTTACACTAATTTCAAATTTGAAAACTATCTACCTGGCATTCACGACTGCAATACCATTGGTTTCCACAACCAGCACATACAAATTGGGCTGGTTTTTGTCTGCACCCCTGACACTGAGGTATTTCTTCATTGTCCGCACTTTCATCAATTACCAGTCTATCACTCACTTCTGTTTCATCATCGTCCTGCTGGAAAATATATTCACTTTTAAATCACCAATTATTTATCCAAAGGATAAAATGAGCATAATAATGTTAAAACATATATTAAAAAGTGTTTTTTTTGTTAAACTACAATATTATTTATTATTTTTCCTCTAAAATTTAATTTATTGCCTACTTATAAAAAGACTTGTCCTGACTGACTGGTTGACTGACTACGCAGAGCCAAAACTACTAGCTAGAATAAAATTTAAATAGTAGGTTCCTTTTTGGCTTAGAAACTCGTTAAGAAAGGATTTTTCGAAATTCGACTCCTAACGGAGTGAAAGAGGATGCCAAAGTTTGTATGGAAAAAGACAATATATAACACGCGAGTGAAAGGGGGTGAAATTAATAATTTAACACTATTTTCATTCGTAACTAATCTAGAAAATCAAGAAAGCATAGTAAGAGTTCGTGAGCAAGATCTAGTCACCAATAAAAATATGGAATTAAATATTATTGCAGCACATTTAAAAATTAAGGAAAATGTATTGATGAGTAGAAAATATTTTGTCTTATTATTTCAGACATGTAAAAAATTGAATAGAACTTACCAGTAGTACAACATCTTCTTTAGGTTTAGCTGAAGGATTCCCAGATACTGGAGTGATTGTAATTTCATTTCGTGACTTCTAAACAATAAAATAAATGTTGAAAATGTGGGTGGGTCCGCAACGCTGGATAACATCTGATATTTTATCAGTGGTAGCATGCATATTAGTTTTGTTCCTGACCAGTTTCGGATTTTCATCCATCATCAGAGCAAATTCACCAAGTTCGTGTAGAGAGTTCACTTCAACGAAATGTTTCTGTAAACACTCACTTGTTGGTTGCACATATATATACAACCAACAAGTGTGTGTGTGTAATAGAAACATTTGTTGAAGTGAACTCTCTACAGGAACTTGGTGAATTTGTTCTGATGATGGATGAAAGTCCGAAACCGGTCAGGAACAAAACTAATGTGCATGACAAGACGGATAAAGTACCGGATATTAAAATAAATAATTACAACAAAATATTTACTTATAAAATCCATTCATCATTTTTCAATATGATCAGAATAAACTTTACAAGTAACTTCAGTTAAACACAGCAGTTCGTCAGTTCTTTAACAATTCTAGTTGTGGCCTCAATTAGAATTGTAAAATTGCTGCTTTCAGCATATAAGATAAATAAATTGTAAACATTTTTTCTTTACAAATTCGGAAAGTAGACCTTTTTTGTTAAACATTATATAAAAAAAAACAATTGAGGCCAAATAAAAAATGACGAATTAACACTCACACGGCTTCTCTTATTGGAATTGTTAAATTTATAATAAACAGATTTTCCTTCAAACTTGGAATTATTACTTAAACATTATATTGTACTATATGTCTTGTTTATCAATCACAACAAGACTAGAAATATGAGGGAGATTCTTACACGAAATGAGAATCAATCGTATAAATAGAAAAAATTAACAATCCAAGAAAAAGGAAATAAGCTTATTATTCATTTACTGAGAAGAAATGCAATTCAAAACAAATCTGTTGTAATTTATGAATTGAATTATACATTTAAATTAAACTTTTATTTTGAATTATACATTTATGAATTGAATTAAAATTAAATCAATACATTAAAGTAATGAATGAATAAAAAACAAGAACATACTAGAGATCTATTACTTTTAATTGAAACTTTTTTGCTGAGAGAATTGACTCTAGAGAGTTTCTGCCTATCTTCTCCGATTTTCCTACTGCTAAATGCACACATTATAACCTAACATTTTAACTATAATCTAACATTTTCATTAGTAATATTATTTTAGAAAATAGAATTTGGGGATATTGTTCAAACTACAAGTTGAACCTTAACTTATTATTATCATTATAAGGCGGCTAATAGAGGGCGTTGCCATTCTGCCATAAACCTTAGACTTAAGACCATTAAATAATGAACTAATCCCAGTATTTTTACATTTTATATGCAGTATAAAGTATATTTTATTTACAGTAATACTATGGCCAACTGTAGTTTGGAAACATTCCAAGTTTCAAAAAAATCTATCAATTAGAATTGTAAAAATTGCAGTAAGAGAAGAAAGGGGCGTTTCAATAATCTGGTGTTTCACATCAGATTACTATTCACCGATTTACAATTAATTTACTTATAATAATTTAATTTTTTTAAGATTTTTAGTTATGTTTATGATACTTTTGACATATTTATTAAAAATTGATTTTCTTTGTATTTATAGTAATAAATACTCCTAAGTTAATGTAGGCTCTCATTTTCGGTTTAGTCATGAACAAGAAGCGGACTAGACAAATGGAAGTTTGTATTTTATTTTATGTTTCAAATAAACTTTATTGTCATTAACATAAAAGGATAAATAATTAGGATAGAAGGTGTCGCAACTAGTTGCGACTATTCTAGATAAAAATAATGTATACCTTAGAGGAAGAAAGAATATCTGCAATGGATACTCTTGGCGGATGTTGTGGCCTGAAATGTGGTGGAGGTTGTACCGGATGCGGAGGTCTGTCTGGAGCAGTTAACAGTCTAGCTAATGTTGGTGAAAAATTGGCTGGCGGTCGTGCAGATGTTGCTGCCACTGAGCCCATAGCTCCACTAGATTTGGTTAGAATACCATGCAATAATGACGTAGAAGGAGGCGTTGGTGGAGAAGATCCCGGCCTGGATACTGGATGTAATGTTACTTCCGGATATGGTGGGGGTGGTGGTGGAGGAACACCATTCGGAGGGCCCTTGCCGACATGTCCAGGCCCAGCTTGATTTGTCATCTTTGCAAATTGTACTAGAACGTCTTTGTAACCCATACTTCCACCACCTTCAGGCGCACCACCTCTAGCAGGATCTGTACTGGAAGGTCTCGAATGATCTTGAGCTGAAATATATCATAATTGTTAATACTAACATTCATTAAAATATGAATATGAAAATAAAACATCGTGATATTGAATACATTAAGCTACATTTATGAGGAAATAAAACTGAAAATGACATGACAAATTAGAAGTGAAATAAGGAAAGGTAAAAGAAATACTAAATTTTTTTTTATTTATACAAATTTTCGTACACGAACGATCTAGCCAAATCCAGGCGTACGAAAAGACGGAACTGTTTTTATTTACAATTTTAGAGAAAACTGGCGATCATAGTTCATATCCCCCTCCCAAAATCTAATTCAATGAATAAAATAAAAGTTCTGTTT
Source organism: Triatoma infestans (assembly GCA_011037195.1). NCBI lineage: Eukaryota > Metazoa > Arthropoda > Insecta > Hemiptera > Reduviidae > Triatoma > Triatoma infestans. The sequence continues at coordinate 247,388 of JAAEAF010000510.1, forward strand.
GTTTTTTTACTTACATCATAAAAATTTTGCTACTTTCCGCCATCCCAAATATTTGCACTAGTATCATGTCAAAACTACTTAAAATAATTCTATAGAATTTGGTCCATAAAAATGCTTAGTTGGGATCAGAACTTAGGCTATACCATTCCTGTTTAACTAACATACATAGAAAATTATTCAAAAATGGAGGAATTTCATAATAGTGAAATGTATATCCTATTTTTTATTCGATATATCTCCCACTTTATCATTTATATACTACATAAGCATCAGTCTGTCTGTTTATTTAGGTCAGGATAACGAATGGTGTACTAGAGCACTACAGTTAGTATATATAATGTACTCTACTGTAACTCTTTGCTTCTTTTTAATTCCTCCTCTATAAGTACTAATAGTACTAATTTCACAAAAAAAAGTACTCACCCCTATGTTTTTCATTTTTTCCAAAATATTTTAACCATCAGAAGTTCCAATAGAACCTATGAGAGACTCGTTTAAGAACAACACATATTTCGGTCAAGTACCCCAGCAAACATTAATCCTTAAAATCACGAGTAGACTGATGAATTTTGTAAGAGTTTTGAAATCTAGTCACCCTGCCATACTTTTTGAGCTAATGCCATTTTCTGCATCTTCTCTTAACTAGGCTAAGAAAAGCTTGTAACGAAAGGCGACATAGTTTGTAAATGTGGGATATGTCTGAATTACTTTGTACTAGTTAGATCCAGGTTTCCTATGATCTGATTTGGTATCTAGCGCAAATATTTTCCAATTCACACCTTTTTGAAGAAAATGAATTGTATCTAGTTTGTATATTTTATATTTTAGCATTAAATGTGTGTTTTATTCATTAATTATGTTAAATTTTTTTTGTACACTTATTCATTTAAATAAGAACTTAAAATAATAAAATTTTGAAGTCACTAGTGAAAAGATCGACATTTCAGAGAGAGTTTCTATCGTTTTGGTGACAGATTTCAAAAGGAAGATCGCTTTTCCTTTTCACCATGTCTTTCTACCATTTTAGAGGTATCTGTTTTGTGGTATTTACAAAAAATTTAGAAAAAATGAAGGTATAATTGTCAAGTCCAACCTTATATGATGAGATTATTAATTAAACTCTACATAAATAATCATAAACTTACAAAGATTATATGGAGAATCAGAAACAGTTCTAATGCTGGCTCCAGAACCTAAAGCCATGTTCGCCATACTAATTAAGGACGGGTTGACTGACATCCTGTTGGGTGGTGGTTCAATAATTGGTCCACCTCTCATGCGACGTCCGCGTCTTGGTACACTCTCCGGATGTCTGGACCTGTAACCCGAACTATATCTGTCTTAAACAAGTGTTAACAAGTTTTCTCTAAAAAAACCACCACCGTTTATATTTATAATTTTGTATTTGTATACAAGGGGCAGAGAATTTTGCTGTTTAGGTATCATACAATTAAGTAGTGTGAATGAAGTTGATAAATGAAAAGTTTGTGTTTCCAATCACAAAACTATTTTAGAGGCCTGAAATTAAAATTTTAAAGCAAAATTTTACAATATGAAATATCTCCTAATTAATGAATCCACAGACTCACTAAGTGAATCTAGATGTCACGTACTAAACAAATTTAAATAAACAACATGAATATTCATTAATGAAGTTTAACAAAAATTAGTCTGAAGCAACAAAATTTAATGCATATATATCTAACAATAAAGAATTATTGAAATTATTATTTAAACAAATACCTATAATCAGCTATGATGGATTTAACATCAACAATTGGACCATTTCTACCTTCTCTGGTATTACAATTCGGGTCGACAAGATTCCCATATGGTTTAGGGAGTATTGGGCGTTGCTGTTTTCCGTATTCAGGTAACCTGACTGGTGGAGGTCCTCTACTGCTCATTACTGCTCCAGGACTAGAAGACACTATAGGAACCATCATGAGTTGGTTGTTTCCTTGGAATTTATTAATATTCTGTAAGAAACAAAAAATGAAAGAAACATGAATTTATATAATTATATAGGAAAGTAATAGACAACGAGAACACAAGTGATCGGTTTTGTACTGGCTAGAGTGGAAGTTCAATTTGAATTAGTTTCCCCAGGTTATATCCTGGAAAGTAAGAATAGGAAGAACAAAAATAAAAGTGAGTTATCGATTTGACTTTCTTTGATGTATTTTTTTTTTAAAAATCTCGAAGCATATTCTTAGTTATAACTGCTGAGCCATCTTGAGCCGGATCATTAAACTGAAGATTTGGGAATAAAATATGGAATATGGCAATAATTTGAACTCTAAACAAGGTGAGAAAGTGAAGCCTCAATCAATTAAGATCTTATAATTTCGGCAATTACCTGAAATAAGTATACTTACTATGGATAGTAAACAAGTGTACCTGCTAGGGAAGTATAGGGTTTTGCACGGTTATGTAGGAAGAGTAACCTACTCTCAGGTTACTAAACTCATTAACGCATACGCTAAAGTAGCATACATTCGTTTCACCTGTTCATAAATAAATCTCAGAACACAGCGAGACAGGGAGTTGGGATTGAATTCACAATAGAGATGTTTGATGGAATAATTTTTTCCATCAAATGTATAAAACATGTCTTCTATGTTTGAATTCCCTCTCACACAATTTCAAGTAAATACCTACATTCTAGAGGCCAGGACAGCAGTTTAAAGTCAGGTGTGGCAACTGTCGGACCAGAACAAGCATGATGTGATCAAATAGCTGCCTATTTCGCACCAAAAGTAAAATTTTGGTTCTAGTTGAAAGAATAACACTATGGAATTAGAAAATGAAACTATGAATGATTAAGCACTATGGAATCAGGCGATGCATTAATCCACCAGGAAAAGAAAAGGAAGAAGAGAAGAAATAGTGGTAAGGAATATAAGACAAAAAAAGAAAATGTTAAAGTACCAGCAGAAACATTTAGACTAGTGACTGAGTGTTGCTCTAAACAATATGTGACATCAGTTAATGCTGACATACAGAAAACATTATTTGAATTCTTCTATGGTCTAGACGATAAAGCACAACAAGATATCTGGGTGTTGTGAAAGAAGAGAAGTTAAAGAGGCAGCCAAGAAGCCTAAAGCCGAGAACAGAGAAAATGTTTGGGTATATGTACTTCCTTATGAAGAAACTAAACTGCATGTAGGCATTTCCTCCTTTCTGTCTTGCAAATCGCAGAAAAGCGTTTACAAAATAATCCTTGGCGAAAGTTTCGAGGATAAGAGAGGAAAGCATAATAATCGACCCCACAAAATAGTTGGTGATATACGGGAGTAGACTGTAGAACTATCCCTCATTCAAAATCCCACTACAATGCAAGAAAATCAAGTAAGCTCTATTTTGACAATCCTAAGTTGTCTGTAAAAGTATTGTTTGACTTATTTAAAGAGTAGTACTATTCTAAGATCAGAAGAAATGTATACATGAAATACTCGTCTTGTAAGTTTTTCAAAACTTTAAACTGCTCTTTTAGGCTGCCCAGATCCGACATATGTGATTTCTGTTGTAAAACGGTTATGAGACTGAAATATGAAACTAATAATGAGTTTAAAGTCCAGTTTCAGCTGCTAAAGAAAGAATAAAGCATATAAAAAAATGAAAAAAAGAGCATTATTTCTTAGTGCAAAGAACATGATAGAGTATTATGCTTACAATTCGACTATGCACAAAACATGCCCCTTCCAACTGACTGTTAGAGCACAGTTCTACACAAGACTTATGCTGTATGTATTTGATATATATTGCCTTAATGATAACTTAAGTGCCTTCTATTATTTTATGAAATTCGAAGGTAGGAAAGATGGTAATTCTGTGTATTCGTTTCAAAACGATTTTATTTTATTAATAACAGGCTTCAGTCTGGACATAACGTTAAGAAGCTAATACTTTTCCCAGATGCAGCAGGAGGCCAGAACAAAAATCTCCTTATGGTTATGACTGCTTTCTGCTCTTTGTTAGCGAAGACTCGAAACCTTACAATTTTCCCAGTTCATGGCCATAGCTATAGATAGTGTGACAGAAACATTGGTCTTTACGGAAATAAACTAAAAACGATAGAGAATATCTACTTCAAAGAAGAATATGTAGACGTTTTAAGAGAATGCAGAAAGAATCCAGAGCCTTTCCAAATCATTGATGAGATGCAGTGTTTAAAAGATTGGAAGAAATATCTCTTAATTTCTTTTATAAACAACCCAAGAGCAAGGTTCACTTCAAAATTTAATCCTATGTGAGGCTGCAGTGGTCTTCAACATACAGTTCTTGCTTCACAATTCTACACACCAATGTTTACACATTTCAAATATATCAAGGAGTCTTTCTCTAAAGAAATACTGTTAATCCATTAGATGAAAACAAGTTGTCTGATATCAAAACCTTCTGCCGATTCGTCCCAGAATCAGTTAGAACATGGTATGAGCAAATTTGACCTCAGGATAGTCAACAGGATCAAGGACAATGTGCCGAGGAAGATGTACTTTCTAACGACAGTAACAGTGATCATAGGGAATAAAAAAAACTGTTAATTTGTGATAAATAAGGTATAGTCTTTTCTCATAAGATTCAAACTATAATTTTCAATAGGTACATATATTTCAATAATATATTCCACGTTTGTAAAAATAAGCCTTTAATTTAAACGAAAGTTGCAAATTTAATGGTTTGATGGAAAAACGGCGTAAACCTTAATTTATATTTACAAACATATTTCTAAAAGAAAAGCCATGTCAGACATACAAAACATTGATTTTTCTTCAATAATGTGCACTCTTCAGTCCTGAACACGGCTAGCTTTCAAAGTTTGATATCCTAACTTTGGAAACTAACGTTAATCAGAAGTTTATTCCCTTAAAGGGGTTAATTCAGCCGTTTTAATATTACTAAAATACTTGGAAGCTGGGTTCTAAGCTCACCTTAAACGTTTTTAATGTTTTTACGTAGGTGAAACGTACATTTTAACGAAAAGTAAGTTCAGAAGTTTGGCTAACTACTCCTCAGAACCTACAAATATATTTGTTTTCGGCAAAACAGGTTATATCTAGGATTTTCTGGGGGGGGAGAGGTGAAGGAGCCTGTTGCACTGCGACCTACACGGTCTATTGTACTGTGCCCCTTGTACAGTAGGCTAGCATCCCCACTTGGTTAAGATTCCTAAGGAATCTTAATATCCTGGAGGGCTCTAGGGAGGGTATGTTCCCCCCTCCTCCTCCTCCTCCTAGTAACTACCCATGTTCCCGAACCTTCTCTGAATGGCAGCATCGCAGTCCGTTAGGAGATGTATTGGAGTTTTCACCATCTCTCCACAAAATCTGCACATGCTGTCACTCTACAAGCGGAGCTTCGCCAGGTGACCCCTGAGTATACAATGCCACGTGAGGAAACTCGTAACAATATGGAGCTTATTCTTATTGAGGCCGATGCAGGCTTCCTACCTACCTGGGTTACAATTTCCCAACCAGATTTTTGCCTGCCACTAAATCTATGACAAAGTTTAATGCAAAATGTTGCGTAGATTTTGAGGAAAATGCGAAAAACTGAAAAAAACGATCTCAAGTAAGTTACACTTCCGTTAACTGATTTCCTTCAGATCTAGAATTTTAGTAACACATATTAGTCAAAGTTTTAATATTGCATAAGTGAAGAACCAATTTTTTCCAATTTACCATATAGTAAATACAAAAATGAAATGTGAAAGGGAAATGTTTGTAGCTGTATGTAAATAGTGTAATGTCCTTCCTTTGAAATGGATTATAGGTAATATATCCACTAAGGTGAGAGATTAATTTTACTACCTCCACAATCATAACAATAGTCTCAGAAGACCGGATTTTTGGGCAGAATTGTGATGTTTCACCACACACAGGCTGATACCCTGGTTTGGGCAGCCTGAAGGATAGATGGCCGTTGCAATGTAACAGAACAGTCGAAATTTTGTCCAAGATCTACCTCCTAAATGGAATAGTCGATGTGGATTTGTGGATGTGTTGGTGGTCGAACTGTTTGAAAAGTTTCATCGACCGAGTTTAAAATTGAAATGAAAATTTTCGATATCGTTTTTTGGGCGGCCTGAAGGATGGATGGCCGTTGGGTTGTAACAGAATAATGGAAATTTTGTCCACGATCTACTTGCCCACAAATGGAATAGCCGATGTGCAAGTAATTGGTGGATTCAAACTGTTTGAGAAGTGTCATTGACCGACTTTAAAATTGAAATGAAAATTAGCGATATCGTTTTCTTAAAAAAATCGCGAAATCTAGAATAAATATTTAGTGAGTCCACTTCTGTTTGAGAAAACCAAAACGGAAGTTTAAGGTCCTATGATTCTTCCTTTTTGAAATATTTTGTTCTCTCTCTCTCTCTCTCTCTCTGAAACACAACTCACATGTATATATATATACATGTAGTATCTAATTTAGCTTAATAACTATCATAACAAATAATAAGGGACCATTTGGCAATAGGTAAAATATAAAATAGCACAAATCCAAAATAGATAGTTCCAATAACAGCAACTTCGAAAATGTGTAATGACCCACAATAATTCGTTTTAAAGATACAGGAGAAAGTAAAATAACGTCACAGACACCAAGCTTCAAGTAACTTTGGTATCGGATAATACGATAATGCAGTTATCTCGTATCTTACTAGATTTATTTGAGATAAACGTTGAATACATTTTTTTTGTATTCCTTGTCTTTAAGAATAGAATTTAAACTAAGATAAAAAGAAGCTAAAGAAGTCAAATATGTATTTACATTAATATTGCAGTTGTATTCGGGATAATTATCTTGTAGTATCTAATTTAGCTTAATAACTATCATAACAAATAATAAGGGACCATTTGGCAATAGGTAAAATATAAAATAGCACAAATCCAAAATAAGGAAACTGTAAGCTTAGAATTTACAGGCAGTTACTTTTAATTATATTTAACATTAAATGAGCAAAAGTTGTATAACAATGTCAATGGAAAAAAAAAGCAATAGTGGAATAAACATAAACTAAAAAAAAAAAAAATAAACATTACCTTGTGTACTGAATTCTCTAAATGTGTCCTTTCTAAATATTCATCAGTCGCTAATCTTCTCTTCCTTAATAATCTTTCTAACATCTCTTCACGCATCTTTCTAACTCTTAATATTGCATTCCATTCGAGCTCTTTGGCCCGAGCTAATTCGGCTAAGGTTTCGACTTCTTTGTGCAATCTTTCAGCTGCACGATCCATTTCTTCAACACTTTGTGAACATTGTGAAATGAATTCTTGTATAAATCTTTCTCGATCATCATCGACTAAATGCTGAAAATAAGAAAAATCAAATTAATACAAAGGTAATTACACTTAATTATCTGAAGAAGTAATAAAAGTGAGCAATTGCATGATGGTTTTAAGTAATAAAAGAAAAAAAAAAATTCGCATTCTTTTATTGAAACTTAGCAGACCAGTCTATTATAATAACTACTATGCAACTTGCACTGGCCCAATAAAATTCTGAATTGTTGTGGTTGGTTCCGCACTAGGAAAGCAATAGAGATTTTTTCCATGATAGCCTGCTTCTTTTGTTGGTTGATATATACTGTACATTAACTGAATTTGCTCTGTGCAAGTCTATGTTATCATACTGTTTTGACAAAAACATCCTGATGATGGGTAAACTTCCCGAAACCGGACGATGCCCAACAAAAGAAGTAGGCTACCATGGAAAATAACTCTGAAAATTCTCAATATTTAAAAATGGATGCAATGGATGGAAATTGAAACAAATTTTATTTATTTACCTAAGTTTACTCAATTGCCAACAATTTGAGGTTGTTTAACCATATTTATTTGCATCTTGAGAAAATCAAAGACTAATAAATCATAATTCCCAGAAAGTTTAATTTTCTAAAATGCTAATAAGAAAGAAAACTTGTAATTATATATCCGGAATCAACACGTCATCAAATTCTTAGGAGACAAAATCACTTTTTCAAAAAAGAAAAAAAAAATCAGTACTTAAATGTAATTAAGGGTGGAACAAGGATTTCCTTTAACTGTTGAAAAAAATCGAAAGAGAATATCAATCTTCCCAGAAACTCACATAATCCCAGACATCTAATCTAGGTTTAGTAGGCCTATTATTGGCTTCTTTGTTTTTTTTTTTAATCTTAAGAATTAAATTGACTTCTTGGAAGTTTCCATTTCGATTAGATGATTCATTGTTACATTCATAGATTATTCTAATAATATTTTGCACATTAATTTACACGAATTCATTTGACAAAAATCTGTAACAATTTGTTTAATATATTATGCATTCCTCCCTTGCTTGTCATCTATGTATATTGTAATTGTGGCATAGAATTGAAAAAATATTTTTAATTATTTGTTAAGAGATTATTTGATTTCTGACTCATTTTAAGATGCAAGTATTACATTGCAAAATAGATCATTATTTCAGGCAAACCTATAAGTTTTGTGAAAAACCTTACAAAGAAGAGTGAATAACCGTCAGAAATAGGTATATCAAGAGAGAAATGCGGCGAAAAAGAAAACTAAACTAAAACAAAAGGCAATTAAAATTGCCCATATGTAACCTTTTACAAACAATATCAATATCTAACAATAATTAAATAAAAAAAAAACTAAACACACTATTTACTTGTGAATGATGTCACAAATTCTAATAATATAATTATGTTTATTGACGTAAAATTTATTCATGGACATTGTTTATTATGAATGACTATATTTTACTAGGAATTTATATAAACGTATTCAATCAAGGATTCAACTGACATCCTAAAATTGATAGAAATGATATGAATGTTTTAGTATTGCATATAACCTATAACAATATTGATTGTGCAACCTTCTAGAATATTAATGTATCTCTGAATGAAGAATGACAAAATATTTGCTGCATTTTCTCCATTCATAAATATATTTCAAATCATGTTCACTTATGCCTCCTCTACCTATAGACAGATCTGTTATTTACAAAGACAAAAACAAAATTTAAACCCGAAGTTATTTAGGTACATAATCCTTTTAAACAGTTCTGAATAGCTCATATTTGACCGAAGATTCTAAGTGCCTGAATTCTCTTCTTTTTTTTTAATGGATCTGAAAACTTCATTTTTAATTAAAAAAAAAATGAAAATGAAGATCACGAAATAACATTGTAGACAATAAGAATATTTTTTGAAATAAATATTATTCAAGAAATGACTTGGTTTAAAAGAGAATTTAGCAAGTATGTAATAATCTGGCAAGATTGTACTGATATCTTCACTGCTTTTTTGAGCCCAAATATCCATAAGAATAGGTGTACAGCCGTTATTTAGGGTACATCAGAAATTATTAAGGAGAAAAATGTTTACCTCCTCATGGGTTCTTCTTTCTATATGTATACTTATGGTAAACATAGGCCAACTGTTATTGTTTGGGCTTAATCCTGTGTTACTCATTTTCACAAGAGCCCTTTTCTGTGATTAAAATATCATTAATAAACCTTCAATTTTTCATTGTGTAGACCAGTTTCTTCCGATTTCAAATATAGCACCAGAGATGGGCCAAATTTGGAAAATAGCCAGAGCTAACAGTGGAATCGAATCAAAGTCAAACAGATCCAGTCAGAAGCCAATCATTTTAGCGATATCGCTTTTATCAGCAATTATGATGTTGAAAATTGTTTCGAGAAATTGGATGTATTTGGTGTGAGTGTGTGTTCGGTTATTAAAAGTATAGGTTGCCCAAAAGGTACTTTACAACTTCACAATGCAATAACTTGAATTGTAATTGATGTACAGAAAATAACTTTAGTTTATCTAATGCTCCATCTCATAAAGTGTTTTTTCCCTCGTGTTTCAGATTACAGGAAACAAGAATAAGAATAATGGCGTCCCCACAAGAAAAGGCACAATGTGTGAAGTGGTTTATTGAAACCAGATCTGACATTCAGACACAGAGAAACTTCAGGACACGATTTAACAAGAATCCACCCTCTCGACCATCAATAAGAAAGTGGTACAACAACTTCATGGAGACAGGCTGTGTTGATGTAAAGCCTCATACTGGCCGGCCCGGAACGAGTGATGCAGACGTCGAACGCATACGTATAGCTTTCCAGCATTCGCCAAAGAAGTCGATTCGAAGGGCCTCACAGGAACTGCAAATCCCTCGCACAACAGTGCACAGGGTACTCCGAAAACGTCTTCAGTTGTACCCATATCGTCTGCAATTACTGCAGGCACTTGAGCCAAATGATAGACCGAAGCGCATGCAATTTGCTGTGGAAATTCTGACACGTGTGGAAGAGGATAACAATTTCCTTAATAATGTGGCTTTCTCCGATGAATCGACTTTTCATGTGTGTGGAAGAGTCAATACACACAATGTCCGCATCTGGGGGTCAGTAAACCCACATGCTTTGAGAGAAGTGGTGCGTGATAGCCCCAAAGTTAATGTGTGGTGTTGTGTCATGATTGATCAGATGCAGATGTATCTGATACCTCAATTAGCTGATCGACAACCAACAGTCTTTTTTCAGCAAGATGGTGCACCACCACATTGGGCTCTTAACGTGAGAGAGGTCCTGGACGTCACCTTTCCGCAACGTTGGATTGGAAGAGGTGGCCCCATTTCCTGGCCTCCTAGGTCCCCTGACATGACACCCTTAGACTTTTTTCTCTGGGGTTACGTTAAAGACAAAGTTTATCGTACTCCTGTCAATGATATCAACGATCTGAAGAACAGAATCACCGATGCCATTGCCACTGTTGATGAACACATGTTACGGCGAGTGTGGATGGAAGTTGAATACCGATTAGATATCGTACGTGCCACAAGAGGTGCGCATATTGAAGTGGACTAAACAAGGAAAAAAACTTTATGAGATGGAGCATTAGATAAACTAAAGTTAGTTTCTGTACATCAATTACAATTCAAGTTATTGCGTTGTGAAGTTGTAAAGTACCTTTTGGGACACCCGATATATGAAGTTTTAGGTAAAAAACTAGAACTAACAAAATTGTAATAGAAACAAATTTCAGAGAAAATGGATTTTAGGATTTATCACTAGGCTCCATCTAGGCTCTTTAAGTTCTTTATTCTTCAGTAATGTATGGGTCAAAACTCCTGGAGTCTGACGAAAATTTGATAGTTTGAAATTGAGAAATACAGAATGGTTTATTACAAAAACATAAATTAAACAATTGGTTAAGCAAATTTATATTTATCTAGAAATCTAGATAGATGCAGTTCTACTTTACTTTGTAAAACAAAAAAAAAATAGATCAAACTATTAATAATTCTTACTTGTGCAGGATGATCGGCTCTAGGAGGCGGTGGTTCATTACTTGTAGTTTCCAAATCCGGTTCTACCTTTATTTTCTTTCTACTTGTATCACTTTCACTTCCGCTGCTCACTTCCCCTTCTCCTTCTTTGTCGTTAACGATTTTCCTTTTCTCACCATCTCTCTGTAAATAGAATAAAAACATGATTTTGTTTTTTACTTTAAACTGATAAATTGGAAATTAAAAAAGTATTTTGAAGCAGTGTTAACACAACGGTGCAACATTGTTATTATGAGAATATAATCTTCTCTTTGAACTCTTGTTCGTTAAAATAATCTTTGTTTGTAAACAAATCTATTTAGATAGGTTTCTCATAAATAGCTTTTTATTTATTTATGTTGCATTTACTTTTGAGAAAGTGATGGCAAATTAATATTTAACTGTTTTTCTTTCTAAAAATGTTTTAAAAACTTAAAACTTTTAACAGATAACTTAAAATATTCTAGACCTACAATGAATTGAAACATATTGTAAGATTTATTTGTATCAAGACAGATCCAGGAGAGCTTAGGACGGCTTCAAATCTACATACACTTTTATATAATTCATGACGAACTGTCGTGCCTAGTCGTGGAAGATTTGTCCAGACACTTTTTTCAAAACTAGTAACTTCCTGAATGATACAAAATATTTAGTGAACATATATTTAGCTTACCACTGACAAAAGAGAAGCTATTCAAGATGATAACCTTAATTCCTTCTCTTGTAAGAAATTAATACCTAAAATTCTTGGATAATATCAAATATAAGTGTTCGTAACAAATAAATTAGAATGTTGTAAATTGGATGTTGGGTTTGGTCATACAAAAGAACTCTTTTTAAATTTCTACCGACGTTTCGGTAAATTTATTGCCTTCTTCAGGGTAAGAATTTTCAGTTAGAATACCAGTAGTAATTAATCAACACTTGGTGATGATATGTCACAGCTTAAACTAGATTAATTATTACTGGTATTCTAACTGAAAATTTTTACCCTGAAGAAGGCAATAAATTTGCCAAAACATCGGTAGAAATTTAAAAAGAGTTCTTTTGTATGACCGAACCACAACATCCGAATTTACAACATTGAATACAGCAGTCGTAACGTACACCAAAAACATAAATTACAATCATTTGGACAACAAAAGGTGTCAATATACAAATAATACATTAAAGCGATGCGATATAAAACACAAAATAATTAAAATCTTCGGTTTGAACACGCGCAAACAGGATTGATACGAATAACTAAAGTGACCTTATCCCGTAATGATGTTCTCAATGGCGGACAATAAAACAATTTAGACCCAGCAATATCGTTCTTGATTAACGTAATAATTTTTAATTGATTCATTTTCCAATTATTAAGCCCTAGATTTAGTGTTAACTGTTTTATCTTATTTTATATCATTTACAAACGAACTGTTAATATCAGTGTCTTTAAAAAAATTTTACTACCAGCCAAAATGTCAAGTGATGTATTGGAGGAGATAAAAACAAATGTTGTAAAATGCGGCAGATCTGAAAACCTTCATCTAAAACTGTTTAAATTACACTCACACAATTTTCTCTTACTCCTCTCTTAATGCAGTTATGCATAAAAATGCCAAAATTTTCTTTAAATGTGAAATTTTGCTCGAGTTTTAACATAAATATGAAAATGATATCGGACGGGGGTGAGACCAATTGCCAACCTAACCCAACCATAATAGGCAGAGAATGATTACACATTGTAGAGAACGCTATTAATATTACAAACAATTTTGAATTTAAACTTTTCAGATTCTTCAACCCCCACCACCTAAAAAGTAATTATTTCAAAAAAAATATTACAATTGAAAATGATAGGTTTATATCTCTGGACAAATAGTATTCCAAGTTTAAAAAATTCCAAAAACCTATTCTGTAAAATCGCACTTTTGGTTAACAGATTTTCTTCAAATTTGCAATTCTAGTGTATATTAATATTATATAGATGTATAGATGTCAGCACTATGCATTATATTGAACGGGTATTTTATAGGTTAAGTACTTTAACTCTACTTACTTTATAGTATTTTATAGGTTAAGTATTTTATAGTACTTTACAGGTTAAGTACTTTATAAGTTACCTTACTTACTTTATAGGTTACTTTAATTTCTTTATAGGTTAAGTACATTTATACTTTATAGGTTACTTTATAGTTAACTTTATAGGTTATGCTTTAACTCTACTGGTTTCCCCCAGAAACCTCCTAAAAAAATCAAGACACACTTCCGTTAGATCATAGTTTCCCAAAGTGGTTCCTACGGACCCCTAGTGGTCCTTATGACCGCTCAGGGGGTCTGTGGCAAATTAAAATTAATCTGGGAGTGCGTGGACAACATCGTAGGGGTCCGCGAAAGGTTCAGTATAAACTGAAATAATTGTGACCTATTCTCATTATTATTAAAGTTAAATTAATAACAATAATTAGATTGGTAGCGATTTTTACTTAAAATATAAGTGTAGATAGGTACATAAAATACAAGTAACGACAAGCATTGCACGGTGCGAGTCGGGCCTACCGCGGCCGTCTGTCTATATATCTTTTTAGGTTTAAATAGAAAACGGAATCTCGCCGCTGCATACCAAAAACTCGTCTAAAAATATGGCACTATAAAAGAGCCGTACATCTGTTCATAAGAATCCATACTAATTATAGGAGCAATCGATTGAATTAACCAAAGATGAGGAGCTGAAACCAATGTTTGAACAAGGATACCCACAAATTCTGATTACAAAATGGAGGTTACCTATTTTATATCCTGAAAAAAAAAATGTGTTTTTTATTTTTGTGTAACCAAAATTTATAATTTCAATATTTACTACTTTAAATATGAAAATATTTTATTTTTACGTCACCAATTCAAGGCATCAAAGTTAAATTTGTTTTTTTTTTTTTCATCATGCAGTTATGTAGAGTTATTTCACTTGGGGGTTTATGGTCAGGTTTTTGCTATAAGAAAGGGACCATGGGGCACAGAAGTTTGGGAACCACTGCGTTAGATGAATTTTGGCCGAAACTTCCATGGCAGATGCGGTGGCAGTACCGAGTTTGAACTTCCTGCGCTTTTTACACTTACACAAACACACACAAACGCGCGCTCGCCCGCCTTGGACAGCAAAAAATCTATTTCCGGTGGAAACTCAATTTCGAAAATTTTAAATACTTCCTGTTACTAAGAGTAGCAGAAAGTAAAAAAAAAAAAATTGATTAAGTAAGATAATGATGAACTGACAAAATACAAAAATGTTGTTCATATTTTAAATATCGACTGCACAGCATTTTGAAACAGCAACACTAGGCGGAAATCCAAATTAGAAGCAAGAAATGAAATTTGGCTAGAAAGAAAAGCAGTATTAAATAATCACAGAGGAATTTTCTGATATACATAAAACAGTAACAGATATTGAAAAAAATTATTTAGATCAGATCAGAATAGGGGAAGTGGTTAGTAAAATTTCTACTAGACTTTGATAAGATTATAATGTCGAATAAACTCAAAAGTAGCAATATTAATTCTTAATCTACATTGGCTTGGAACTGTAATTCTTTAATTTGATTCGAGCATCATCAAGATCCTTTGGCTAATGAATAAAATTTTATATCTGCGATGATGGTGTAGCATGCTTTTTTTTTTTCTAAATTCAATTTTGACCTTGCTACAGAAATAGAATTCTGGCGCAGGGTAGTCAGAAAAAAATAGAAATGATACAATAAGGGAATTAATGGATACAGTAGTGAACAAAATAGAAACTAAGAGACTTGATTGGTTTGGACATGTTTGGAAAATGGACGATACAAAGATACTTTGTAATTAATCCTGGTGGCGGGAGGAGAGGAGAAAGCCGAAATTAATCTGGAGAGAGAGCGGTAAGGAAGATATGATTAGGATAAGATCTGTCGGAGGAGGATGCACTGGATAGGGCGGTGTGGAAAAGAAGAGGAAATTTTACCTAGAATATCTAAACAGTTTGGTGAGGAAATACTCATTAGCGGAAACTCCTGGGGGGGTGGGGGTGGGGGGAGACTTTTGACCTAGATCGAAGGCAGAAACTTCGAACAATGGAAATCAACATAATCGCACATTCTTCTTCTTCTGCCAAACATCCCGAATCGATCAGAACAAACTTGTTGCCTATTATTAGGCAACAATCCTCAAATTGCAAGAAAAAATGGATTCTCTCCTGAGCAAGCTCACACACTGAATGGCTCTGATCCATAATTTATTTTGAAAGTAACTTCCAAATTTCAAAACAGAATGGACCTACCAAGTATACTCTGGAAGGAGCGAGCCGGAATAGCAAGCCTGTGTAGTGGGTAGGCTTAAAAGTTAGCCACCCATAACGATGGTTTTGGCTACCTGTATTGTCTATTAAGATTTACTCAACTGATATGTCTACCAAATTTACTCTATTGCATCTCGCACAGAATCGACACCTCTAAAAAAATTATTTCACCTGGTTGCCGGGGCATTAGATATGATATTAGAATTTAATTGATTTAGGCATAGTCACCGCTTCCTAACCTCTGCCATGCAAAAACCTTGCTAGAGCGAGATTCCTTCACTAACTTGGAATCGTTCTTGGCTATAGGTTGTAATGATTAACCTCTCAAGTGTCATTGGAGGCTCCTGTGGTACAAGATTTGCGTAAAGCCAGCAGTTAATTTCGGTTAACCCTAGTACTCAGGTTCGCGGTGGGTGAATGTAGGCCGTTAGGACTATGACACAGGTACATTTCCAGATTTTGTAGAACATTGCGGACTCACTTACCCATTCAATAAATTTTACTAATTATTACTGATTATAATAATGATTCACTTACTTGACTAAGTTTATTGCTTAATCCTACACTAGTTCTTTGTTCACTGGATTCACTGATGGGAATTACTGCAACTTCTTCCTTAGCCTCTTTGCTCTGTACAATTGTAGCAGGTGATGCAGGTTTTGATTCAATTTTAATTTCATTCACTTTAACATTGCTAACTTTCTCTTTAGATTCCACCAAATTAACTGAACGATCTTCCACAGTAAGATCTGCAACTTGCGGTAATGACTTTTCTTTGGTTTTGTCCATATTCGCACTTGATTCTTCAAGTATAACATCTTTACTAAGATTCATTTCTACTTCTTCTTCCTCATCTTCTTCAGCTTCCCTATTCACGTTTACTTCTTCATCAATATCTTCCTTGTCTTCAGTGGCTATCAACTGACCACTTTCTCCTTCTTCAACTATTTCCTCATCTTCTCCATCCTGTTCTTCCTCTTCTTCTTCAACAACTTCTTTGGTCCCTTTTTCACCATCTACTTCCATTTCTTCTATTGTGGCAGCACCAGCTTCTTCTTCCATTCCTTCTTCCTCTTCAACTACAGCATTTGTGGTAGTTGTACATGGATGATCGCTACCTCCATTTACAAGATTCTTTTCTTCATCCAAATTTTTTACTACTTGAGGTGTTTTAGCATCACCAACCATTAATGGTGATTCACTTGGTTTGGCCAATTCAGGAGCGCTCTCTGCCGCTAGGCAACCTCCTCCAATCTTCTCACACTCAGTGTCCATCACGTGCATTCTGTTCAATCTGTAAACAGAAAATTCAATTCATCAAACTTCATTAATTATAGGTAGATTACTATATTTTTTTAAATATTTTTCCAACTGAATTTATATAGTGTTTTTGTTAGTAGATTTACTAGTTACTCTGTGTGAGGAGGTTACATGATTTGTGGATTTATGAAGATTCCATCTATATATAGTTTAACAATATATGTGTATCACAGATTTTTTTCCCCCCCGGTTAGCCTGCTTCATTTTGTTGCTAACTTCATTATCAAACTTCAGATAACCACAAAATAAAGCAGGCTATCATGTCTCTGGCAGGCTATCAGCACTGCGGGCCAATCACAATAAAATATACGTATGTGTATATAACACTATGAGTAATATTTACATTTTGGATACAACGAATTATATAAATATATGAAGATTACATAATATTATTCTTTTGATAATATTTCATATTGTCAAAATAAAATGCAGTGTTAATGGCTCTGTTTTTTTTGTTTTTTTCTTAACATTTAATTACTTAATGCCTTAATATAGATGTGTATATTGCAGTGATAAGGTATTATAAGAGTCTCAAGTTCCCAGAAATACGTCAAGAGGAAAAAAAAAAATGTTTCAGTTAAAAGTGTTAGGAGCTTTTTAAAATCCTATGGAAAGGATATGAAATTTGAAAAAAAATTCGTTGGAGCAATTCTGGATTATGAATCCGAGCAATTGCTTAAATTAATCCGTGTTGAATTAATCCACTGTCTTCCTAAATGAATGTTAAGTTTGTGCATCCTACGGATTCTTTGTTTTGCAAATATTTTGTTCACATATACACGAAATACGAACAAACCTAAACACAAAATTTGTTTCTCACAGAAATCTTAAAATTGTACTTCATATAAAAAACTGTATCAAAAAAATGCAAATATTAATGAAAATAGTGAGAGATTGTTAAAAAAGAAAAAAAAAAGAATCTATTTGTGACTGTGATTTCAGTTTATCCAACTTAAGGATCTTTATAAATCTATTAGTGAACAACATCGACATCTTCCTCTTCCGATAACCTCCTTGCAATTTCTTAAATTTGTTATTAAAATATATTTTTACACGAAACTATTAAAATTCAAATAAAACTTCTAATTTTGGGAAGAAATAAGTCAATCATCAGACAAAGGAAGAAGAACAAGAGTTGGGGGAATATACGTACTATGTAGCTTAAAAAAAAGAATTATACTAGCTTTATTATAACTAGTGAACGAGCTTTATTATAACTAGTAAATGAGCAAAACTAATTTAAAAAAAAAAAAATTAAAAAAATTGTATTGTTAAAAATGACCAAACCTTTAATAAATAAACTACGATCGCTGAGTAGAGAGGAGTGTGTTTAATTTTGACCAGAGAATAACACAAAACTGAATGTGTAAAACTGGGCCCTAATGATAGTCACTGTCACCACTGATGGTGTATGTTGTTAATGGGTACAAGGCATGACTTCTATCTAGCTGACAACTGACTGACGTCATCCGTGTATCTCGCCAGCTACCGTAAAAACCCCTTTCTAGTTGGGGCTTGCCATTTCGTAGAAAATCAATGGCAAGTAAAACGCATGCGTCTACTATGAGGAAACCATGTGCAAAGTGGAGGTGGTGATTGTAAATGGTGTACTTTAAAATGTGTGTACATGTTTATACAATATATGTATTTGTGTGTGTATGGTATGTGTTTTCACTTACAACAGGTACCTACCACAATATGTTCGCTACTAAGTAAAACATATGTTATATACAAATATAAACAAACACTAAAATGTTATAAAAAAAATTAAAAATAAATTCAAATGAAAAAGAAAAGCAAACTAAATATAAGCTTCTAAAAAGAAAATGGAACAATAGTTAAATGCTGACTGGTTAGCAATATTGTGAATAAAGAAATTACTTGACAGAAGAATGAGGTCGTAGTGTATATGAACATACTCAAGGACTGATAACAAACCCAAGGCCTCACATTAACTAACAGTCTCAGTGATAAAAAGTGTTGATCGTTCTTTAAACAAAAAGAAATAATTGTTTCTTATAAGTTTCCATGATACAATTTGATGTATTATTTAAAAAAAAAAAAAAATATGGTGTGAAACACATTTATACACTTTATACAATAATTTAATAATTAATAAAATTTTAATCAAGAAAATTGTCTTTAAAATTGTAACGTTAAAGTGTTTAGATGAGAAGTCCATAAAAATATGATGATGGTGGATATTTTACTTCTACACTTGAGCGTCCTTATGTGGAGCGCTCTATATCAAGGCCAACAAAGCTTATGCAAATTTAAATTTAAACTAACTGATGCGAACCATCTAACATCAACTTAAAAAAAAAAAAAAAATCAATATAAAAATGATACGTTCTTATCTGTACAGCAAGCATTCCAAGTTTCGAGAAGATCCTTAAAAAAAAAACCTCAAAAACCTATTTCTGCAAAATCGCACTACCGATAAACTGATTTTCTTCAAATTTGAAATTCTATCAATAATTGATAAGATCTAGGAGAAAAAGGATCCATAGAACCATAGTTCCTTTTTGCCCAGAACATTTCAAATGAACATGGCCATACCTTGTTGCATATTATGCTGACCAAGTTTTATTTCAATAGATCAATTGTAGGTAGCAGCACATTTTTTTTCTTTGATCAGCTGTTTTTCTTTTTGGTGGGAATATCATCTGAATGACTGTGATACTGTTTGTTTACTACGCTGTTTCAGTATATTAACAATTAATGTCGATGATAATATTGCGAGTAAATAGAAGGCTATATGAAACGGAAACTGAAAGGTAGAGCTTCAGAACATAGAATTTTAATTACTGTTGTTCACAAAATTATTTAAAACATAATTCTGCATAAGATTAATAGTTACATTTGCATTTTTTAAAAATCTAAAACATTATTTTTATTCATAAAAATTATGTTAAATGTGCTACAAACTCATCCAAAAACTATGGTATTAAAAGAGACTTTGGTTGCAGTGACAATAACAGAGACTCGAATAATAAAGTAACATACAATGGTACGTTTTCTCAAAATCAAGATTTTACCCATGGGCCTCTTTTTCCCAGACCTCCTCAATTCTAATGTGTATTAATTATTATGTAGTGGTAAAGACATTATATTATATTGAATATTCTCGGTCTAGAATTGATTTTTTTTTTGAGATTACGGTGCATACGCTGATGAGAGTCATGGAGATGGCCTAGGGTGGCTGAGATGATACAATAATTTTTTGTATTATTCCTTTTAAATAATAAAACTTTTATTTGGAAGTTACATATACTTTAAAGCATTACTCTATTGTTCACTTAGAACTTCTAAAAAATTAATTTATCCTGAAAAATGTTACAAATAAAGTGATAGGTATTTATGTGTGTAAATAATACAGGAAGTTAAAAGAAAATCGTTTGAGCCGTTTTAGAAAACTAAATAGAGTCAAAATTCCAAGTTTTATGGACTGTATTAAATGCAGTAAGATTAAGTCGTACACTCAAATCGAAAGTCTGGCATCAATTTTATTTTCCTTATAGGATACTGAAGGGGGAATCTCACAATATAATGGAGGATGTAGCAATTAAGAGATTAAACATTAGGTCAAGTGTTTGTCTGGATCTTCTTCAATTATCTATACAT
The DNA here is from genome assembly GCA_011037195.1 of Triatoma infestans. Classification (NCBI taxonomy): domain Eukaryota; kingdom Metazoa; phylum Arthropoda; class Insecta; order Hemiptera; family Reduviidae; genus Triatoma; species Triatoma infestans. The sequence continues at coordinate 267,983 of JAAEAF010000510.1, forward strand.
ACTAGGGCAAGGTGAAAAGTTCTCGGCCTAGCCCATAGATGGCAATGCTACAAATGAAATTACTGTTTTGATAAGTTGGCACACTTGTTGCAAAAAAGTAAATACCAAATGTGAATTTGGTCAGACAAATAGTTTGTTTTATACGGCTGTTTAAAGTCAGCGTGTTGTATGTTTTTTGACAAAATGAATAAATTTGAATATCATCTCGTCATAAAATTCTCCGGTTTAAATGGTTTATCGGCCAAATGGTTTAAATGGAAATTCATCCAAAGTTGGTGAAAGTGTATAAGGAGTCTGCACCTTCATTATCAACAGTAAAAAAAAAAGGAGCAGCTGAGTTTAAACGTGGTCGTACATCGACTGAAGATGATCCACGTGAAGGACGGCTACAAACTGCAACTACCGAAGTAAGTATCGAGAAGATACACAATATGGTTCTAGATGATCGACGATTAATGGTGAATGAGATAGCTAAGGCTGTAGAGGCATCTCAGAAGAAAGGGTACGGCACATTTACACGAAGACCACAGTATGAGAAAGCTTTGCGCAAGATGGATCCCGTATTTGTTAAATGCTGATCACAAAAAAATGAGGAATCGAGTTTGTGACGTGGCAGCAATCTTTGTGACGTTTTAAGAAGAATCCAACCGATTTTCTGTGCCAATTTGTTAGGATGGATGAAAGGTGGGTTCACCACTTTACAACTGAGTCAAAACAACCGTCTAAGCAGTGGATAGAAGCCGGTGGCTCTGCACCGAAAAAAGCAAAGACAATTGCATCGGCTGGAAAGGTTATGGCAATGGTTTTTGGGATTCCAAAGGGATTTTTTTTTAATTAACTACCTGCCAAAGGGTCAAACGATTAATGGGGAATACTACGCACATCTACATGACCAGCTATCTAGCTGGACAATGCACCCGCCCACAAAGTGCTTTGGAAAATCGAGGGATTTGAAGATGAATTGTTGGAATATCCTTTCTATTCGCCAGATTTGGCTTCCTCTGACTTTCATCTATTCCTAAGCCTTAAAAATTTGTGGCTGGAAAACGTTTTGGGTCAAATGAAGTGGTGATAGCAGTAGTAAATGGATATTTGAAGACCTTCCATAATCGCACTTCCGAATCGAGTTATTGGAGAAACTTTGGAAAAAGTGTATTGAACTAAAGGGAGACTACATTGAGAAATAAATGTAATTATTTAAAATAAAAAACTCATTTTCATTACTACCCCGAGAACTGTTCACTTTGCCCACTATATGAATACTGGAAATAAAGATGATAAATATGATATGTTGAAGTTTATATTGTTGAACAGGAATAATGAAGCTGAAATACCAGTTACTACATTAAAAAGTTCCGGTTAATCGATGTGGATGCGCAACCTCAAACAGAACCTAAAAACTTACATACTTGCACATGAAACAATATTTTGAAAACTTGGAAAGAAAGAATGAAGAAGAGATATTTTTCGTTGATAGCGTGCTTCATGTTGTAGCCATCAAGCATGTGCCCATCATCAGGATTTCTCTTGATATAAACAGTGTGACAACACAAACTTGTTACAGAGCAAAAAATCAGTGCAGTATAGCGGCCTCTACACGGTCAATAATATTGACAATACCTTAGCGTATTGACAATAATATTGACCGTGTAAGGTGAAAAACTTGTATTGACGGTTGGTATTGATAAATTATTGATGAAATCCGGATTTTCTGATTTTCGTGTACCAATACTGAGAATTGGAGGGGATATTGACAATAACATTGACCGTGTAGGGGCAGCGCCAATATTTCCATCAATACTCAGTTCAGTAGTTTTATACAACGTTGAAACAACCTCAACAACAGTGATACAATTATCTTACAAAGGTACTTTGGAAAGATTTGTGTATTAAAATAAAACTTCAATCATTCATTTTTTAAAGATGATTGTAATTTTTTAATCTTATTTTTCTGATTAACATACATTTCATATAGTCAATTAAATAGTCCCTTCATTACAGTTCAGTTCAAAACACGATCCAGTGGAGGTTCTTGGGAAATATTTATGTATTAAAATAAAACTTCAATCATACATTTTTTAAAGGTGATTGTAATTTTTTCAAAGTCTTGTAGGACATATATAAAGGTTTCACAGGTTTCTATTGCAGCTTTGCTGATAGTTGTTGGGGACATTATGACTGAAAACTTCAAGTCTTCACAATTTCTTCCTGTGGCCAAGTACTTCAGGGTTAAGGCTAATCTTTCCCTAACACTTATACTTTCTCTCATATTTCCGTCCTGTCTTTTCAAAAATTGTTCAACCATCTGTAACAGTTTGTTAAAGGTAGGTTCATTCATTCGAAATTAGTTCTTGAAATGTTCAACATCGCAGAGGCTGATTTACTTCAAAAGTACTAAATGAGAATATTCATCTCTCTTCTTCAACCATTCTTTCATCCAGCGTTTCACTTGACGAATAGTGCCAAACTCCAAAATAATAGCTACGCAAGCTTTTATAAGATTATTCATTTCTTGGAAGGGAAAAAAACAGCAAAAAACCGAGTTAAACCACGTAGATTCACTCTTCTAGTGGCAGAAGTAGTAAGTACTGAGCAAAGTTATTGACAATAATATTGCTCGTGTAAGGTGTAAGGTTCAGACGTCTTGGAGAGGTGTGATGATGTGATGAATAGTTGGGAGTTAGTTAGAGATTTTAGAGAGTTGTTATTCGGAATATGAATTACGAATTTACGAAAATAGATATATGTATATTTTAACAATAAATTAAACGTTTGAAAAGATAAACTACAATTAATTTAGAATGATTTAAATTGTAACTAGAATGCACCAACTATAATGATTGATAAATAATATATGTTTAAATACTTAGATACGGACGCGCTCCGATGTATGAATTATGTCACTCGTAGAATCTTGATGTTACGCTGATGAAATACTGAAGAATAGTCCTCGCACTTCCTGTAGAGAGAGACCTTATATTGCCATCACCAACATTGACAAGTCTTGTAATTACGGGTACACATTTCTTGCCGTGTGTTGACCCTAGGTCTTGAACAGGTGTTGGCGGTTATCAAAGGGCTGTAGCCAGGTGGTCGGTCTTGAGTGTTTGTTTATTGCCGTGTGTTGACCCTAGGTCTTGAATAGGTCGTTATCAAAGGACTGTAGCCAGGTGGTCGGTCTTTGGAGTGATTTGTTGACCCTTGTGAAAGCGGTGTGTCTTTGGCGGGCGGTCCTTTGACCGTGCACTGACAGCAGCTATTGTATTGAATAATAGCGTCTGGCTGGCACCACTAGTTATAATTTTTATAATTAAAAATTATATATTTCTGTTATCACTCCTTCTTGTTATCACATTACAAAGATAATGAAATATTGAGACCGGTTAGCACGAGGATTGATGGTTATATTGTCAATACCAATATTGACAATATTATTGACCGTTTAGGGGCCGCTTATGAATGTGTAAATTGATTTTGATCTGGGCAACACTGTTTTATCAAGATCGTTGCCCAGCTGTGGTGAAAATCCAACCACAACAAGTGAAAGAATCATCTTCTTAGCAGTTAGAAAGGCAAATTTTTTTCAAAGTTATAATTTGTAGAAAAATTTTTAAACGTGATTTTTCGTATAGAAAGTTCAACCAAATAATATATTAAAGTCGCAGCTTATCCAGAATCTACTGAAATAAATTTTCTTGCTGTACGTGAAAGCAGTGGCAAGTTTTCGGAATTGAGTTTTTATTAAATATTCATATATAGATGTGTGATACATTGTGTGTGTATGAGAGAGAGAGAGAGAGAGAGAGAAGTAAGAAAGAGAACAAACTATCCCAAAAATGAAAAATCGCACCGGAAGGTCCAAAATGAGGTCCATATATCAATTTTTCAGGAATGACAGTAAATCTGACACGAAAGATTTGGGTTGAAAATCAGGGAATATATCTTTTTACATCCTCTTACTTCTAGTAAATTGAGTTTCCCGGAAGGAAATACATGTTTTGGGGTGCGCAAAAAATTATTCGTGAATTTTTTGTGGCCTATTATACATTGCAATATTTGCTCTTACTACGAGTGTGTGTGTGTGTTGTGTTTATTTTAACAAAATATCTCCACAAAAAAAAAAAATAAATAAATAAATAAATCTCAGGAAGCTCCAATTTGGTATTCCGTTCAGGTAATGTCACCGTATTAGGCACGAAGATTTCGGCCAAAATCTATCAACCTTGACTGAAGCCGTGACTTTACTGAATGTTTTTTTTTTCAGTTTTTCATGATTTACTCAAAAACGGTCCAGCGATTTTCTTTAAACGTGGTACACACATAAATACCTATCATTTTTTTGGAGGTTCCTTCCGATGTGAAATACATTATTAAAAGTCTATCTTACCATAAAACCCCTGGATTTAACTTAATAACTTCTAATATACTCAGACAACAGCCAAGACGTACTCTATTATTTTTAACTTACATATATAATTCTGTACTAAGAACTACTTATTATCCTACATTGTGGAAATTCCCTATTATAAGGATGATCCCCAACCCTAGAAAAAAACCGCTCCTACCGACCAATATGTCTGCTACTTCCAGTAATGTCCAAAATCTTAGAAAAACTCCTACTTAAACGCATAATTCCTATCCTAGAATCCTCAAAAAAAATCCTTCCCGACCATCAGTTTGGTTTCAGGCAAATGCATTCCACTATACAACAAGTTCATCGTATTGTAGACGCCGCAGCATCTTCCTTTGAGAAGAAACAGTACTGCATAGGGGCCTTCCTTGATGTCTCTGTGGAAACTCAAAGGCATCCTACCATATACCTATTTCCTTATTCTTAAATCATACCTGGGTGATCGGTTTTGCCAAGTCTCTCTGTGATCTTCCTTTTCTCTCTATTTCCCTGTGAAAGCTGGAGTACCGCAAGGTAATATCCTAGGTCCAATTTTATACACAATATACAC